>MU226052.1:2493345-2503962 GCA_018584345.1 Thuja plicata | reverse complement strand
TAAAGGAAATACAAAATAGTGACATGTCCTCTTACATGGACTAGAGGACAAATACAAATAAGGATACCTTGGTTTATCCTTTTAATTACATATTTTCAACCAAGGAAAGATTAATTCTAACAGAATTCATGCAGAAGAACACAAACATAATCAAATCAGTTTTCAAGAACAGAACAGAGGCTACTGACAAGCAGAGAAAAGGTATTCATCAATTACTTAAGGTGATATTATTATTGTAAAAGCTTTAATGGATCTGTAAATCAGCAATAGTATATTGCATATAGTCAGGTCAACATTTGTACTCATTCTTACAAGTGTAGTACACTAATGAAATCCTTTTAAGAAAGGTGGGCTTAACCATCCTATTGTAAATCTCATAACTGAGTGTACACTTAAATTAGTGTTGCTAAAGCTCTTAATCGAGTATATCTTAACAGGTCTCGACCTTAATACTCTTAACAGGGTAGATCATCAGAAGTGATCAAATTGTAAGCCTTAACCAACTCCCTTCCATTCTGCAGATAGTGAATTTTTGTGGGTGCCATCCCCACCGTAGTTTTTACTTCCTAACATGAGTTTTCTGTGATACCATATCTTGTGTTATGTGTTTATCAATTTCATGAATGTTTCTATGAATGATAGAAAACTATTAAAAATTATGAACAAACAATATATACATAAGAAAGAATAACAGTAATGGTTGGTAAATCAGAATTGAAAGATTACTAATGATAAATTGTGTAAGGTGTTAAAAGTTGTAGAGGTACTGATTCACCCCTCCCCTCTTAGTACTACTTCCCATTAATTCCAACAATTGGTATCAGAGCTAAGTCTCTTCTTGGAACGCTTAAAGGCTTAAGAGAAAAGATCTTACAATGGAGAAGTACAAACTTGATAAGAATATTGAGAACAAAAAGCTAGAGATACAGATGTTCTATGAACAGTATAAAGAAGCAAGAATCAAGATGAGAGAGCTTCTAGATGAAAGAAAAGGTATGGATACCCGAAACAATGAAAAAGACTATCAAGAAGAAGAGATTCTAGATTTCTTTAAATCTTCAGGATCAAATGCAAGTAATACATCATATACATTAGAAGAGAATGTCACAAATCTAAAGGAGATCAATCAACATCTGACAGAGAAAATACAGATGCTGCAAATCGGTCAAGAGGCCCAAATGGTAAGAATGATTGATGTGATGAGTTCTTCCCGACAAGCTGAAACATAGAGAACACTTGCTATTGATGTTAGAAGGAAGATTTCAGAGAAACTACAAGAAAAGGAAAAAGAAATTCAAAGACATGTTGAGCATCACCATGATCTCACAAATCAGATTATACTTATGAGTCAAGAAGCAAATAGAATAAATGTGGAACTCATTGAAAGAATACAGATTATCAGTGAACTAAGAGAAGAAAATGAAAAGCTAAAGTATGAGGTTAGAATTCAGCAACAACATAACGAGATTATCAGAAAGGCTGAACAAAGCAATAAAATAATGGATGACTTTCTTGAAGGACAACGAAGAGTCAACAACAACAATGGTATAGGCTTTACTGAAAATGAAGAATCATCAAATCCAAAGAATGTCTATGAAAATCCAAGACCAAGAAAGCTATCATGCAAGCACTATGGAAAGCAAGGGCACACATCAAATGTATGCAGAGGTAAAATGAAAGGTACTCCTAAATCTACACCTACATCTTCGTTCATAGGATTCTGTTATAAATGTAACAAGAAAGGACATAAGGCTTATAAATGCAAGAGCAAGATAGAAAATCCAAAGAAGGAAACCTTCATGGAGAAATATTGTCCTACATGCAAGATGAATGGGCACACATATGAAGAATGCTAGAAAAAGAAAAAGAAAGCATGGAAGCCAAAAGGTAAAGAAGTTCCTTATCAACCAAAGAGAACCGGAAATCAATATGTATGGGATTACAAAACTTGGACAAACTGTACAACATATGGTAGATACGGTCACATTGATGTAAACTGCATGAGAGCATGGACCAAAAGGTCTAGAGGCTGGTCAAACCTCAGAATGGCATGCTTACATTTTCATAAAGTTGGTCATCTCAAGAAAGACTGCAAAGACCGATTGACAGAAACAAGCACATATCCCAATGGAAACACCATTAAAGATATCTAGAGGGCAAGAGACAAAATGTGGATAAAAGCTTCAAAAAATGATGAAGATGGACCAAGCAATGAAAATGGTGACACCCCATCCAATGGATCTGGTGACACCACCAACTCCACTTGAGCTGAACAAGTACGTATGGAACTACACTATACCAAGTTATATTTTGCATCAGTTCCATTATACAAATTGATAGATAGTCAAAATCTGCATAATCTAAAGATGCATACTACTTTACTTGTTACTAATCTAAGAATGCAACACTGTCGGTAAACACTTACCGAAAATCATTGGTGAACACAATAATGAGTTGTTTACACTTACTGAAAATTGTTGGTCAACTAGTAACCCGATGACCGTCGATAAGAAAGAAAAGTTCAAAAATGGTCATGACAGAATATCGATATCTGTTGGTAAAATCAAAGTGGTTAACAACTGCCTAAAGCATCATGTCTTCATCGATGATGATTTGAAATTTTCTCCCAACGAAACCTGTCTTCATGTCTCGATGAGTTGTTGAGCATTTATTGCAAAGACTTAGGTCAAAAATTCTATAAATAGTCAACAGAACAACTTCATTTTTCACCCACGATTTGAAGAGAAAGCAGAGTGAAAACCAAGCAATTAAAGAGAAGAAAGTAGAAGTGTCTTCAGTTTGATTCAGCACATAGAAAATAGGTTCTTCATCACTATTGCGAATTGAAGTAAGTACCAAAGGCACCAAAAGATCTCTGTCATTGTTTTGTCAAGAAAGCCCTGATTTTGAGAAAACCCTAAATAATTGAAAAATAATGGCAACCACATCAAGAACTGCTAAGTTGAAGAATGAAAAGAAGAATACGGTAAAACTAATCAAGATTAGCACATGTGTAGAACCTAAGTACAAAATATGTCCAAAAATTGCATCAAAACCCAATGAAGCCAGCGCATTTTCAAAAATTCCATCTAGGGTTTTTCTCATAGAAGATGTTAGGTCTTATATTCACTATAAGATCGCAGAAATAGGTGATCTTGAAACGGATGAAGCTTTCAAGAAGCTATGTGATGCTGAAGGAAAACTAAAAGAAGAACACAAACAGTTGGAGGTCAAAGGGTTAACCAATGCCCTACATTTCCTGAGGGAATTCAAAATAGAATGGATTAGGTTAGTCTTGAGTAGGATGCATGACAACAAACTATGGCTAGACCAACCCAAATAAATAACCAAGGATGTTCTTCACGCTGTCACTAGTTATCTGATAACCAAAAAGCCTAGGGCGCACAAGCATTCATCCATGAAAGAAGTTACAAAACTCACCAATGCAGAAGGAGACAACAAAGGTCTCAAAGTGAACACAATCACCAATGAAGAGCTAAAATTTGGTGCATGTGTTATTGGGTACAAAATTTTTTAGGCTAGCAGAATGAACAACATTTCTGCAACAGCAGTAAGCACAACTAACAAGATTGTAACAAAAGGAATTCAGATGGATCTGTGTGAGATCCTATTGAAACAACTTGATGACAATATGATCAAAATCAGGTCTGCAAAGAGAAACACATGTAAGTTTGGATCACTTATCATGTGTACATTTTTCTATTTTCAAGAATACTTTCCTTCAGTAGGAAAAGTTGTATGGGACACTACCTAAACGGTAACCCAAAAAATTAGTGAACTGATTAAGTCACTAGGAGACAACTTTGAGTCTGTTATGTCTGCATACTTCCTTGAGTTCAAGGAAAAGATGATGGAAAGAACTAGGATTCCTGAAAAACTAGTTGAAAAACACAAAGATGAGATATGTTTCATGGAAGACACAGACTACACACATATCAAACTGGTTGTACCAAGAACAACTTGGTTAGCACCATTAGACTATAAGATCAACATTGATCAAGATACAAGTGCTATTGAGGCACTGATCAATGAGCCCATTGATAAGAAACAACCAAGGTTTGGAACATATGAGGAGGCCAAATCTAAGATAAAACAAGGCCTAGAAGTCAAGAAGACTATAAACAAGAAGGATAAAATGGTTAAGAATCTCAAGAAGATTCTATTAGTTACAGAGGAGGGAGAACAAGATCAACATTAGGAAACCGATGAAGAGGGCACTGTCGGTGAAGAGCTAGAAGAAAAGAAATCAGATACAAAGGCTACTGAATTTGATACACCTCCATCTCTACCTCCTGCAAATAAGTAGAGGACTAGAAGTCAAACAAGTACAATCGATAGCACACCACTTAAGAAAGGTCAAGTAAGGACCTATATGAGGAAGCATCCATCAAAAAGAACAAGACAACAACATGTCAAAACCACACCACCAAAGAAGAGAAAAAGGTTTGTTAGGACAAAGGCTGACTTAGATGACACCAAAGATGATGAGCCAGATGTAGTAAAGAAGAACTTTAGAAATCAAACGGTAGATGAAGCTGCCAAATCAATTGCTACTCATGGCACAATGATTGATAAAAGGATCAGACAATGGGATACACTAAATCCAAAGGATCAGAATAAAATACAAGAGGCAGTCATAAAATCAATGATCAAGAACAAGGATGCCCCTGCATAATTTGTAAATCAAATACCTCAAGAGCTAGGTAAAAAGTTATACCAACAGTGGTCATATGCCTTGCAAACAGAGAGAGAAGCAAGAGAAAGAGTACTTGTGAGACTGATGCCTCATGAATCCAAGATTGAAGAGATAAAAAAAGTACTAAAGAAACACTCAAGTAAATTTGTAGCCAAAATAAGGGCTTACAAAGTACTAGAGAACAAGTTTATAGAACTGGATTCAATGACATAAACCAAATGGAGACAACTCCTAGATCTACCGACAGAGTCAACAAGTGTTGAGAAGCAATTAATTCTCACAAATACACCTCACATAGAGGAGGAGACAAATAATGCAAGTCCTCAGCATATTGCTCTGGACAATCAAGAAAGTGATGTTGAGCCTATTAACTTTGATATAGGCATAGATGATATTATCAAAGATATCACTAACTATGATTCTGACAATGATCCAAAAAAGAAAGATGATGTAATAATTATCACACTTAAGGATCAACAAAGCCATCAAGTACTGCAGACATCAGATGGTAAGATAGTTGACATTGCTGATGAACAAGTGTAGGACACTTCAATCATGCACTCAAAAGTGCAAGACCCTACACAAGATATACAAAAAGATGAGGATGTCACTGCTAACAAGGCACTAACCAACAAGTAGGACACCAATAATGACAAATCCCAAGCCATGACTTAAAGTAACATGCTTTTCCTAATGAAGGCAATAAACATACTAGAGGGAAATAATGGATCAAATGAAAAAGAAACAAGCACACCCAAAGACAAGGGTGATGAAGAAGCCAAAGGAACAACATATAAAAATACAGAGCAAGCTGCAAATGATGATAAAAAAGATACATCTACTGATCAGAATAAGGAAGAAACTCAAAAGGAAATAGGGGACAAGCCTTCAGAGAAAGGTGAAGAAGGAAAGAAGGATGATATAGAAAATAAATTAGGAGCACATTCTGCAGAAACACCCAAGGTTAATGAAGAGATGTCTTCACATAATCGACAGGTGCCCACAGAACAAAAGACACAAGATGCATCATCTACAAAACCTTCACCAAGTAATTCAGAACGAGCAAATGAACTAGCTATGGTAGTTCATACATCTGCATCCCTTCAAATCTCAAAGAAGAAGAAAGGAAAGAATAGGAATCCAGTAACTCTGGATGAAATCATTGAGATTCCAGTCTATGATCCAAGAATATTGGATCCGATAGAATTGAAAAAATATGCAAAGCTCTGTGAAAGAAAATCTATACAAGACAAGCTGAAGAGAGCAGCAAAAGAGGCCAAGGTACAGGAAGTAGAAAGAAATATACTTCAACAAATTGTACTAGACATAGATATTGATAAAAAATATCCAATGCTTGATCAAATGGTTATACTCACAGATGTAATAACATCTCAGAATACCAATGCTGAGAAGGCTATGGAAGAGAGACTTGAACAAAAATATGAATTCAAGTTCGCAGAGAAAATAAGCCAGGAAGTGGCACTAAAAAACGTCCAACTATCTGAATTGGTAAGCACAATTGATTCAATTATGTCAGAAGCTGTTACCTTAATAAAGAAATTATGCACTTTAGATCTACTCACTCAGGAGTATATCGACAAGATAGCAAAAATAGATGTTGATCTTAAGTCCAGTGCACAGAATCTAGCCAACACAAAAGAAGCACTTAAATTGCACAATGAACAAATCATACAGGCTAGAAAACAAAGACACGTCATTCAGTTTGTAGAGATGAAATACAAAGATGAGGTCAGTTACCTCCAAGTTAAGCTCTTACCGACACTTACACTATTGTAACAAAATATGACACATACAAATACTCTAATTATCACCCCTGAAATGTCTGTCCTAGACAACATTTATGATATGCATGCAAGACTAGAGCTGCAACACATGGCACTAGAACAGTTGAAAGAACAATGGGAGAAACTACTAGAAGATATCAAAAATACCCATTCTAACATATTTGACACATTATAAGTTGCACATTTTTGTCACAATTTTGACATATTGTAAGTTGTACATTTTTCTCATCAGTATCAAAGAAAGGGGGAATTTGATATGTACATCACCTCAGTTAAAAGGAGAAAATCATATGTATAGTGGAAGAAAGGGGAAATAATGTACATACAGAGAATAAATAGTATACATGTACATATACATACACTATACAGATGCACATAGTAAGGGGGAGTCATATTATGACAAGGATATAAACATCGTGTATACATACCAAAAGAGTTTAGTATTTCACACATATTAGTTTTTGATACTAATGTCAAAGGGGGATATTGAAGGCATTATATTTTTCCATTAGTATGCTTAGAGAAAAACATGATCTGCACCATCGATTTACTCTACACTGACATACATGGAAAAGCACTATCTGACGCCAAGGTTACCCGACAAACACTGTTAAGTGTTATCCGATGACAAAATGGTAAAAGATACCCAACGAGTAACAACAGTGCTACTCAATAGAAAAACAAAGAGAGGAACCTAACAGATACAGGGAACCCAATGAATAATTCAGTCAAGGAATGCTGACAGATCGCAAGTTCAAACCGACGACCAAGAATCGACAGTCAGTTACATCCCAAAAAAAGTGGATCTAACTTTCCACGTCAGATAAATCACTTAAGTTGTATTTATAACTTCTTGATTTACTTTTAAATCCATTATGTGTGGAGGAAGCAATGTAATTGTTATTATTTTAATTAGTTTTACTATTTTAAAACATGCAAACTAAAGATCAAGGTCAAGATGTAAACCTTGGATCTGAGAGTTAACATTGTAATACATGAATTCCAAGATAGGTCAAATACTTGTATAAATAGATGCTCAATCCATTGAGAAAATTTGTTGATCAATGAAGATAGTAGCCACAAAGAGAAACTAAAGACCAGACAAAGAATTCATGTAGAAGAACACAAACTTAATCAAATCAATTTTCAAGAACAGAACAGAGGCTACCGACAAGCAGAGAAAAGGTATTCATCAATCACTTAAGGTGATATTATGATTGTAAAAGCTTTAATGGATCTGTAAATTAGAAATAGTAGATTGCATACAGTCAGGTCAACATTTGTACTCATTCTAACAAGTGTAGTACACCAATGAAATCCTTTCAAGAAAGGTGGGCTTAACCGTCCTATTGTAAATATCATAACTGAGTGCACACTTAAACCAGTGTTGCTAAAGATCTTAATAGAGTAGATCTTAACAGGTCTCCACCTTAATACTCTTAATAGGGTAGATCATCAGAAGTGATCAAATTGTAAGCCTTAACCGGCTCCCTTCCATCCTGTAGATAGTGAATTTTTGTGGGTGCCATCCCCACCACAGTTTTTACTTCCTAATAGGAGTTTTCTATGATACCATATCTTGTGTTACGTGTTTATCAATTTCATGAATGTTTCTATGAATGATAGAAAACTATTAAAGATTATGAACAAACAATATATACATAAGAAAGAATAACAGTAATGGTTGGTAAATCAGAATTGAAAGATTACTAATGATAAATTGTGTAAGGTGTTAAAAGTTTTAGAGGTACTGATTCACCCTTCCCCTCTTAGTACTACTTCCCATTAATTCCAACACATTCTTTCCATAGAAATCTATAGTTACATAGAGGTGGACTTGGACATCCAATCAACATTCCCCTATACCCACAATATACACAGTGGCATCATCAACATATCATTCTAGTAGCTTGCACATTGGCAGATATAGTATACACTGTAAACATGGTAGTCACATCTGCAATTTGGCGATAATTGGCTTAGACCAGCTCACCATTCATAGCTAACCATTCCAAGTGAATGATAGTCACATTCTTATTTTGATATCATATAGTCATCGACAATTGGAGATATACCCAAAATTGATTGGTATATTAGAGTCACTGCATATTTTAGCATCCCATCATCCTTAGATTCTTACATATGTTATTACTAGGCTTATTATACATACTTCCTAAGCGCATCAAGGAATAAAAAGACCACACCATTTATTGTGAGGAAAATTATATATATTACAAATACCATTAGACTTGATGCAAATCTATAAATTCTCATTTGAAATAGAAACTATATTGTTGTAGAGTTATTACCATATCAACCATAACATGAGTTGAAGGACAATACTTGAGACACCAATCCTATCACGACAAGCAATATCTGCTTACATATCATTGCATATGTTTAAAGATTACATCCAGCATAAAAATATAATTGCAATACTAGACTATAAGAGAAGATGATCTTCTATATTAATCTTCCATATCTAATATAGCTAGGATCACATGATCATTGGACTAAGTGCAGATTTACCTACAAGATAAATCATTACCAAGAACATTTTCCATGCAAGCTATTTATAGAGTTAAGTATCTTATGATTTGGAATCATAGAATTAAGAAATAAGTCCAAACTTCAAGTGATCTCCTAAGGGGGACATTACACTGTAATGTCCCCTAGTGCAATCTTTCTGAACTTTGACTAAATTCTTATAATCTCAAGTACAATACACTTCTTTGAGATCTAACTTATTCTCAATTCTTCCTTTGTCATCATAGTAAAAATATTCTTGAGGGAAAATATATGAACACCAATGTGGCTTTGTCTTAATTGTCAATAAGTCAGATATACTCTTAATTCACTTCTGGAGTGATGGAAATCATCTTTGATCAACAATATAAACCATATAGAACAATATAGTTTGAGCTTTAACAACACTAAATAATGATGCTATGGAATTAAATTTTTTATACATGCACTTGGATTAATATCATAAGATGTAATCGATGATTTCCATTAACATCATCTATTTCCTGGCTTGATGCTTATTCGTTGGTTGCGTTCTTCCCCTTTGCTCCCTATTTTCTATGCCTGCTGATTGGAAAATTTAGGGGCAGCTTCCTGTAACTATTGTGGACTATATTATTTATATTAGAAGTCCATTGTCTTAGCCTTATCGATGGTGTTTCCAATTAAATTCCCCCTTGTCTCCAGCCAATTTGCAAATGTTATAAAGTAGGTAATTGATGATAGTCTTTATTTGTTGATGTGATGTTGTAATTGAGAGAGAGAGAGAGAGAGAGAGAGAGAGAGAGAGAGAGAGAGAGAGAGAGAGAGAGAGAATAATTCCTCTGACATGCTGCTAAATCCTATTTATAAAACCATTTGAGGATACTATCCAAATTTATGAGGAGACTTTCCAAAGTCTTGAAGTCAGGGAGTAAAAACATTTTATAGTTCCCTTTTAAATTGGCTTAGTTTAATGTATGTTTACATGGTATAGTCTGAAGGATCTTGTGTTTTGTCCAAAATAACATAGTCTAAGTTTTACATATGTTAAAGGTCATCCAAAAGGGTATCCTAAAAGGTGATTTGTTTGTCTAGTATTTTGGGTAAATCTGGAGTAAAGTTGATTTTTGTGTCAATGTTGTCCTACAAGGAAGGGCTATTAGGCCTACTTGGTAATTTGGTAGTTTGGGGTGTTAGGTTTGGTTCTAACCTATAATACAATTGGTAATATATGGGGCCATTTTCTCAAAGTGCATCCTGATACTAGATATTTCTCCCATACTTCCTACGTTTAAAATACTTTTGACAATTTCAACCTCTGTAAACAACTTCCTTCTTGCATTTCTCTTATGTTGGGTGCGTTATTTTGGAGGTAGAGTCCATACTATGAATGGATCCCTTTCTAGTGCTTACAATATTTCTATACAATTCATTTGAATTTTTCTCTCCCTTATGGTTATCATCATCATTGTTAGGAATAAGGTGTCTCAACCTTGGATAATTCCTATTCTTATTATTTGTTTTGTAAAATGTATTTCTTGCAAATAATGTTGATGTGTCAGCATCTTGAATTGTGTGTAAGGAGATCAT
>MU226052.1:2456205-2471167 GCA_018584345.1 Thuja plicata | reverse complement strand
TTTTTTCTCTTTTAAATTAAATAAGGCTCAAACCTTAGGAAATATTAAATTGATTATGATTTGATCAAGAAAATTGATATAATTGATATTGTTGATATTTGAAAATATTGATTCAGGGATTTGATAAATTGAGAAATGGGGCCCAAAGTCTAGGCGACCATTTTAGGGTGCATACAGTAAGTAACAATCCTTCAAAGAACAATATCTCATTCCTTCTTTTCTTTGCAACAACTCCTTCAAACTTCAACAAAGATCACTCAAAAGACCCATCCCACTCTATAGACCTATCAGAGGTCAAATCCAATCATATTGGACTCCACTAGACTCCACACCTTGGATTTAATCCACCACTTATAGGCAAACCACCCAATCATGCTTCATGCTCCATACTAGTGCATCCTTCAACCAATGGACTTCTTCAACCAAAATCATGAACCTTGATTTCCATGGTGATCGTAACTATCTAAGGATCCCACACACTTCATTCATCCTTACACCAACACCTAAACTCTTTCATGCAGACATTCTGTCCCTCTTCCCCAAACTGCCTAGTCTGAGACAGTCCTACCAGTACAACAGTGAGTATTTTTAGTTCCTTTCACCAAATCTTCCCAAAAAACTTTGAAAACAAATCACATATTATAATACCCTTTTCCAAGATTGACAACATATCCCAAAACCAACCCCTTGTATTTTGGACCAACCTTCTCAAATTTTCCACTGTCCCTAGGCTAGGAGGGCTAATTCTACCATATTTACAAAGAAACTACCCCTTTTTATTGTCACTAGACCTTGAGACCTTCAATAGAGTTATTAAATGTTCCCAAACCAAGAATTATACAATCAATTTGGTACATTGACCTTTGTAAATGAAAAAGCCCTAATTTATTCTTCAAAACCCCTAAAATCTAAAATGATCTACAAATTGTTTTGCTTAATATAGTGTGTACTCTCTCCAAAGTAAAATAGTTGAAAATTTCATTGGAGTTCATTGGAAATTTCAAGGAGTTCCACGAATGCCTGATAGTAACAAGGGTCACCATGTTGAAGTTATCAGTAACTTTCTAAAGGATAATAACTCTCCGCAATAAGGAGTTGGGTGAAGTAGTTATTAAAAATGCTAAAAGAAGTTTGTGTGGCTTTATAAAGTTTGGTGTCAATCTAAAGATGTGTGTTAAAGATTTCATACACTTTCCAAACATTTCCAAAAGACTGAAATAGCCTTCATGGGACAAATTTAAAAGTTTCAAAAGCTAGACATAAAACCAAATTAATGGTAAATGGGAGGGTAGTTATTATAACTATCTTACAAAAAAAAATGTTACATCATGTAATGTTTAATTGAAACAAGATTACATCACTCCATGGCTCTAATTCATTATTGTATGCATGTGTTGAAAGGCTGATAGAAGCTTTCAAACAAATGAAATCAAAAGATACATAATAGGGCATCTTCTTGCATCGAATCATGTTGGTGCAAAGATATTTTTCAGTTATTATAGTTCAAAAGGCTCATATCTCTTGTAGATATGCATGAAAGGTGTGGAAACAATGATATCAAGGAAGCACCACCTCTTGAAATAAAATTTTTGAAATGAATTTGTTTTTTGAGAAAATGACAAATGTTACAAGGGTAAAAGTACTAACCTTGAAATGTTGCAGATCTGAAGAATGCTATTTTTCGGGGGACTATACTCAGATTCTGGAAAATCTAAGACCAAATCTGGAATAAAAATGCAGAGACAAGCAAAACCCAGAAATATTTTTCCATTCTGACACAATTTCGATTTGTACCCTCAAGTCAATGTCACCAATGACCCAGAATTTCTGATTCTGACCTAGGGCAGAATCAACCTAAAAAGTCTCAGACTAAAATTCTATTTTCGGATCCTAAAAGTTTGCCAAAAAGGGTATACAAATCTACACTCCGATCTACTATTCCAAACCTGTACCTCCAATAAAAATGGTTTGTTTGTTGTGGGGAGGGGTTTTCCTGGTCAAACCTTGGTTTTGGAATTAACCTCAAAGTATAATTGAAATTGCATAAGTAAAACAAAGTAAATGAACAAATTTACCTTGCTTGTAGAAGTCCTTGTGGCAGATTTGAATCTGTGAATCCACAAGTATGTATGCACCAAAAAGGATGTATAATGTAGAATGTAAAATGTAGAATGTCTTCAATCAATTGCTTGTAGATCTTCAACACCAATCTTGAATGGTTTTTTGAATAGGAAGAGGCTTGGAGGAATGTAGATGGAGAAATATTCAACAAGAGGGCTCCATGGAGCTTGAATCCTTCAATGACCACCAATGGATCTGCTTGATGAAAATAAGTGCTTGAGAAATTCTTGAGAATGGATGAATGCTTCAATGGCTACTTGGCTTGCTTCAAATCTTGCTTCTTCACCTTTGGATCTCACTCTTCAATTCTTTGAATTCTTTCAATTATGCTTGATGATCATGGTTCATGGTTAGAGAAAATGAGAGGAGAAAGCTTCCTTTTATATGAAACTAGGGAACATTCTTCTAGAGAGGCCTACATAGGAGAATTAAATTCCAATTGGACCCATGCCCCTAGAAGAGGACCTATATTAAATATAATTTAAGATTTGTTGTTTCGAAGACCAAAACAGCCAACCCGGAAGTGGGAATTAACTTTTTCCAAAGACCGACATCTGGAAACCCTAAAATTTATAAAATTTGAATCCCAAGCCTGGAAAAGGTCGATTGTGACCCAGGTCAAGGTAGAGGTTGACCTTGAACCAAAAATTTTGACCTTGAACCTGAGGTCAAAGTCCCAGTTTTTCAGTCTGGGGTGTTAGAAATAGGTTGGGACCCATTCAAGGCACTTAACATGACCCCAAACCACTTACTCGGAAGGCTAAATGAGCCTATAATGGAAGTGCTTCCATGTTCTGACTATACATTTAGCCCCCACTTCAGCAAGAGTATGGAATCAATGCAAACTCTTGGTTAAGGAGATCATAAAGAATAGATAATCTTATTGAAATAAAAAAGGGACAAAGAAATCCTTAAGCCCCCAAGGGACTTAAGTCTTTATCAACTCTAAGATCATGATAAGAGAGACATCACCAGTTAAGGAGAAAGAGAGAGAGGGTGTGGTTACCTTTCCCAATAAGAACTTATGTCCCATTGTGAACCACACAAGGAAAAAGTGCAACAGGAAAGATGGAGTTAAACCACCTAGTGAATGTGGCTACTCACTAGTCAACCCATCAGGGAGATCCGTTCTTAAGGAAATCTTCCGACCTTAAAGGATCAAAACATTGTAAATTGAAACTGGAGGGATCAAGAGATCCTAAAAAGTAAAATATCCATGCTTTAAGGATTAGTCTTTAATCCATAAATGGAATTTTTTTTTTTAAGTTTTGAAAATATTTTGAACGTGCGTGTGTGCAAAAAGTGAGTAGAGCATATGCCCCCACATTAAAGTCATTGCTAACACTTTAACAGGAGCAATGGATTTGACAGAAACATAAACAACTCTACTAATTACATTTCCACTATGAGATGCCCCAAATGAAGACAAATCAAGGGAAATACCACATAAACATACAAAGAACATAGAAGGGATCTACCTATTGTGGGATTAGTATGATCATAAGATAATAGGTATATATAGATATGATGTTATTGCAAATGAATTGACATCATTCCCCAAAGAAAGTAGAACTACAATCACAATGGAGGAAAGAAAACTCAAGAGTTATGAAGAAGAGTCTTTTTGGACCACAACATGGAGACCAAAAAGAATCAGTGCTACCATGTCGTAGATCCAAGCAGACTACACAACGAAAACATTTACGAACAATAGCACAAGTACAACATAACATGAAAACAACATATAGAAGAGTAAAGATACATATAGAGGAATTATATAACAGGTTTGATTCCTTTATCACCTTTCACTAACAAAGCAACAAGGGTCGTATAAAAGAGTATAACAAAAATTTAGCAAACACATTACTGGAGAAGCATAGTACAACATGAAAACACAAAAAGGGCTACCAGGAAGGATAAGCCAATCAAGCGCATCACCTACTCTCCCCATCTCGATTTATATCATTTAGGGAAGGTGGAAAATTCACAAGAGGGACTATATCCAATATAATAGGAATAATAGCGAGTTCCAAACAAGGATCCTCTTGAGAATCACATTGCTCGATACTAAGTGTAATTTTCAATTGAGTTGAAAGCATATGAGGTAAGTCAGTATCAAGATCAATGGTCTTATATTTATCACTAATATCAATAGGATCATCTAGAGTATCCTCCTCATCAAGATTAATTAAAATGGGATCTAAGATGCGAATAGGATCATCATACTCATTCATCTTAACATTATTGTGAATATTAACTTCTTCCAACACATCAGGCATAGGTTGGTCGAAAGAAGGTAAATAATTTTGAAGAACAGAAGCACGAGCCCTAGAATTATCTCTATGCTTATTATGACGCTCATTAGCAGATTTATTACATTTTTCTTTGTTTGACACATGTGGAGAACTAGGAGGAATAACAACTGGTTCCTTCACAGGTTCTGTAGGAGGATTGGTAAGATTCATAGTAGGCTGAGAAGCAACACTGGGAAGTTGAGTAATAGAGTTAGTGTTAGAATAGTCCCAAAGGATAACTAAGAGAGGGGGGGGGGGTGAATCAGTTATCAACTAATTTAATTATTTTCTTTATTAATTCTAGAATACCATAAAGTAAATGCACATTCAGATAACACATTAGACAACACCACAATTTGGTTACGGGAAAACCAAATGGTAAAAACCCCAGTGGGAATTAGCACCCACAATGAACTATACTTGTTTATAATAATCCCTATTAGAAGATCTAGCAACCCTGTTAGGAGTTTTTCTTTACAATGCAATAAGTATAGTGACCTGGTTAAGGGTCTGAGCCTATTAGGAGTCTTTTACAAATAACCTTAAGGGTGATGACTCACTATCCAAAAGCTCACTGCTTCAATGGTGAAGGCTAAAACCTTATGTAGAACAGATATGCACTATATCTGAAGATGAACTATAGGGTAGACCTATTGTCTTGATCAGTTCCAATGTATTGTAATCTTCCACTACTTCTTCACATAGATCCTTGATGAATGAAACACAACTGATATTCTTCTCTGTACTTTTCCTATCACTTATCTTATTATTCACACTTAGCATTTAAAAATGAACTACTATACGTATCTTCCTCAAAGTATGAGATCATGGGACCTGTTAGGAAACTCTTCATAACATCCTTGTCAGCTAAATTAATCATGCAAGCATAATTAAAACCATGCAATATAAACTGAATAGACACGATGCTTCACAAAGTCAACTTCACCAAATTATCTCAAACAACACGATCCTGATGAAACAAGACAAGCACTCTTAACCAAACATGACTAACACATAAATAATCATGAATATACACACACGTATCCAGAAGATAGGCACAAATCAAGAAACATGGTAAATATGTCATCTCTGAACAGATACTATCTAGAAACTGTAACTGCCAATAATAGATTAACACAACTTATCTGAAACATCAAATGTGATCCTGCATACATATGAGAAAAGTATCAACAACATGTCTACGACATGAATATAACTGTGCAAGGGTTAATATCATCATTCTGATAGGTACATATAGAACACTGCTGTATATTATATGTTGTCATCAATGACAAACATACAATAAACTAGCTGCCAGAAGTAAATCTCAAACAGTTAGCAGTAATGGATAAAGGAGGTATAGAAGGAGTGGGCAAAAGACCATGGTTAAGATCTATCCAAGGTATGCTTAACTCGACTATCTTGCAATGTTTATAGGTTTTATATGAACAAAAAAGGCTGTCAAGGCAAAGAGGACATGAATTAGGTAATGAAGGCCAAAAGAAATCAAGAGTAGCACAATCTCTAGGCCTAGAAGGTTGATACAAACTATGATTAATAATTTTTACTTCTCCATTATGAATGAACTTAAGACATTTATGAATAGGAGAAGAAATAACATGCATAGAAATTATCCAAGGCAAACCAAATTTGACTTGAAATTGATCAGATCTAGGAACAAAAATGAAGGTAGTATCTACAACCTTGTCACAAACTTCAACATGCAAGTTAATAGAACCAAGTGCAAGATAGATAAAACCATTACAAGTTTGGATCCATGCATCCAATGGATCATAACAGTCACATTGCAAGTTTTTCATAAAAATATTTTCCTCAGTAATGACATTTATTAAAGCTGTGGGATCAACAAGACAACCACGCGTAGGTATCTTAGAAATCTTAGCATAAATATAAAGGGGACCATCGGGAGCCTTAATAGTCTCATAATCATCAAAGGCAATTGAAAGTGCCCGAGTTCACTTATCCTTAGTTTGTTTATGAGGTTTAGGTGGAACTTTAAGTTGAGGTGGAGGTGAAGGATCTTGAGCAATAGGTTGAGATGAAAAAATTCTCTCCACATGATTAACAATGTGATTAAGATCATCCATCTTCGAATCGTAAATAATATTCACAAAACATGGTTGAGTGATGGTATTAGTATCATGTGTAGGTAAAGGATTTGTATAGATTTGAAGGTTTTTATTAGGAGGAGAGATAGAATTATTCCCATTACCATAAAAATTATCAACAGATAAAGTATTAGAATCAATTAAGTCTGGAACTTTATGCTTTAGAGAATAACATTTTTTAGTATCATGGCCATTCTGGCAATGGTATTGGCAAAAAGCTTTAGAATCAAAAGATTTTGAAGCTATTATAGTAGGAAGAAGAGGTCGAATAGGAGGCAAGGTAATCATATTAGCACTTAACAACCTACTCATAATAGAATGTAAAGATTTAGAGAGAGGAGTAAATGTACGATTCATACGGAAAGCAGTGGATGCAAAAGTGGCATTGTGGGATGCAACAACAACTTGATCAACAACCACATTCATCTGTTTATTAATCTTGATATAGTTGTTAGTTTTCTAAAACTTATTAGGATTAGGAGCAGTGTCACTCTTATCAACTAGAACAAGAGCCATTAGAGTGTTTCTCTCAAATTGACTCACTTGTAATTGATAATTATGAAGTGCTGCACAAAGTTTTTGAAAAGAGGTAAATTCAGTAAGCATAATCTTATCTCTAATATCCTTTTGTAAATTTGAAATAACCATATGTTGAATATCAATATTAGGAATAGGATAAGAAATTTGAGCATACAAATTCTTAAATCTACCAATGAAATCAGTCAATTTTTCCTTAATGTTTTGTTTATAATGCATTAAATCAGTTAAGGAAACTTGCAGACCGATGTTATTTTGAAATTGTTGAATGAAGGTATTAGCAAGTTTAGGAAAAGAATCAATGGAATAAGGAGGTAAAGAACAATACCATTGAAAATAATTATCACAAAAAGTTCTAGCAAATAGTTTAGCTAAAATCCTACAGTCATGAGCATAATCACTACAAAGGATTTGAAATATTTTAACATGAGTAACAAGATCGCCTTTACCATTGTAATTCTCAAGATGAGGCATATTGGCTTGTTGAGGAACAATAGCATGAATAATGTATAAGGAAAAATGACTACCCATGTCACATGTAGGAATGCTAAACTTGGATTGAGTTAAGGATGCAAGTTGTTGTAAAGATGACACACTTTGAGCCGAACTAATAATTGTGGAATCATTAGAAGACATGTGGCATAGGAATATTAGGAACACTAGGAAAAGTGTAGGAAGTGGCAAGAATGGAAGACACAACTGGTGGGACACTTGGGACCATAGTTGGAAGGGGATTTGAATAAGTAAAAGGCACACTATGATAAGAAGGTTGTAAGGTAGGTAGAGATACCAGTGGAACACTCACAAGAATAGATGAAATTGGGAGAGATGTAGTCATCAAAGGAGGAGTATAAGTAGGAATTCTAGGTAAAGGAATAGAATAAGTTCCCTCACTAGTGATAGGAGGAGTGAATCCTAGATCTTGAGCCTCTTGATCTAAAGTTTTAACATTCAAATGCACAAGATGAGTGATACCATGCAGGAGATTAACACCTTGATCACTATCATGAAGGACTTTCTTAAGAGCCTCTATAGCTTGGATGGAATCTTGATTATGGTTTTCTTGAATAAGCCAATTTCCCATTTTATCAAGATCGATTGAAAGTTTTTGTACTTGTTCAGGAGGAACTCTTAAATAATCATCCTCATAATGAGATGAGTGAGAAGAGTTATGCTCCATAGAAGGATTGGAATCATGAGTGATCAAATTGTCATCCGGGTTCCTAAGGAAAACAGAGGAACACTCATGATCAAAGGAACCCATAAGTCTATGAATTCATCTAACAAGGATACTATAAGTAGGAATAGAAGGGGTAAAGCTCATACACCAATGTAATGCAAATGAACTAATTTAGGAAACACAAGATTTTGATTTTAATTTTTTGCAAATGTAAATGAAAGAACATAAAAGAAATCTAATCTAATATGCATGCAATATCTAACATAAAAGATGTAAATCTAACACAAAAATAAAGAGTTGTCTATCACAGGTTCACCAAAATGTAATATAAGAAAATGGAGATGTTGTTGATTGTTTGAGGGTTTGCTATTATCTTATCTTACATTTAAATGATGTGTTTTGAAATGTAGGGGGTAAATAAGATGCTCTCCTTTTATCCTTAGATACACAAATGAAGGATCAAAATTGATTAATCCAAATGGAAGGATCAATGCATACATGAATCAATCATTTGGAAATAAGAACAAAGAAGGAAGATCTTAAGTATCCGTTTATTTATTTGAATGTGTAATAGCTTTAGATGGATTAATAACTTTAATTGAAATGGATAGAAGAAAAGTACTAACCTTGAAATGTTGTAGATCTGAAGAATGCTATTTTTGGGGGTCTGTACTCAGTTTCTAGAAAATATGAGACCAGATCTAGAATAGAAACACAAAGATGAAAAAAACCTAGAAATATTTTTCCATTCTGACACAGTTCCAATTTGTACCCTCAAGTCAATGCCACCATTGACCCAAAATTTCCATTTCTAACCTCGGGCAGAATTGACCTAAAAAGTATGAGACTGAAATTCTATTTTTGAATCTTGAAAGTTTGCCAAAAAGGGTATCCAAATCTGTGCTCTGATCTGTTGTTCCAAACATGTACCTGCAATAAAAATGGTTTGTTTGTTGTGGAGAGGGGTTTTCCTTGGTCAAAATCTAGTTTTGGAATTAACCTTAAAGTATAATTGAAATTGCATAAGTAAAACAAAGTAAATGAACAAATTCACCTTGCTTGTAGAAGTCCTTGTGGCGGATTCGAATCCATGAATCCACAAGTATGTATGAACCAAAAAGGATGTATAATGTAGAATGTAGGATGTCTTCAATCAATTTATTGTAGATCTTCAACAACAATCTTGAATGGGATTTTGAATAGGAAGAGGCTTGGAGGAATGTAGATGGATAAATCTTCAACAAGAGGGCTCCATGGAGCTTGAATCCTTCAATGGCCACCAAATGGATCTCCTTGATGAAAATGAGTGCTTGAGAAATCCTTGAGAATGGATGAATGCTTCAATGGATACTTGGATTGATTCAAATCTTGCTTATTCACCTTTGGATCTCACTCTTCAAGTCTTTGAATTCTCACAATTATGCTTGATGATCATGATTCATGGTTAGAGAAAATGAGAGGAGAAAACTTTCTTTTATATGAAACTAGGGCACAATATTCTAGAGAGGCATACATAGTAGAATTAAATTAAAATTGGACCCATGCCCCTAGAAGAGGACATATATTAAATATAATTTAAGATTTGTTGTTCCGAAGACCAAAATAGCCGACTCAGAAGCGAGAATTAACTTTTTTCAAAGACCGACATCTGGAAACCCTAAAATTATGAAATTTGAATCTCGAGCTTGGAAAAGGTTGATTGTGACCTAGGTCAAGGTTGAGGTTGACCTTGACCCAAAAATTTTGACCTTGACCCTGAGGTCAAAGTCCCAATTTTTTAATCTGGGGTGTCAAAAATAGGCTGGAAAAAGTGGAAATGGGGCAGAACAGGGGGATAAAGCCAGATCCAAGTTAGGGACCCATTAAAGGTGCTTGAAATGACCCCAAACCACTTACTTGGAAGTCTAAGCAAGTCTACAATGGAAGTACTTCCATTTTCTGACTATACAATATTATGGTGGGCATTATTTTGTGAATGGGAAAGCTTGGTGAAAGGTGTCTTCTTCTTTTATAATATACAAGAGGGGTTAAAATTTTTAGAAAGGTTTGGCCATATTAACAGAAGTATGAAATACAATGGTGGTATTTCAAATCATCACATGATTTGGGTCTAGGAAGGAAGTAGCAACTTCACGTTATGGAGGGATAGAGATTTGATATATGAAAAAATGGGCATTGTTACACATTCAGTGTATACTTGGCACATATTCTAAAGCTCTCCTAAAATATTGAATCATGGAGATTTGGGTGTTTATCATGAAATTTTTCATTAATCCATTGATTTAGGAGGAATCATCAACTAAAAAAATGGAATCATCAACTAAAACAAAAGAATCATAAAAAAAATCAACTAAAACAAAGGGTTTTATTGTTTGCCAGAACTTACAGGTGGTGTTGAGAGATGCATTCTGTGTGCCCTCACTAATACATTATACCCTAAAAATTGACCAACATTTCCCACAAACCATTAAAATTCTTTTGCTTTGTCGGTTTATTGAAGGAAAATTTTGATTTTTTTTTAATCCATGCCCGTGTTCATCGAAATTCTGACGAACCCGGGCATATAACTAAAAAAAGGGGTGATCGCTTTCATTGTTAATTTCATTTTGTTTTAATTGTGCGTTGCAAAGTAGAGGCCAAAAGGACTAGGGTATCATTGTGCAGAGGGGAGGGCGAAAGGATTTTATTGCGTGAAGAGGCCTTAGATATTTTGGAACCTCAAGTGTTGGATGCTCTTCAATCTAGTGTACAACATCTAATTCTTATTGGGTGGCCCTTATCATTACAAGTTATAACCTAGTGGCATGTCACAAGTTGGAGTGCTGGTATGTATGCACGCTCATATATGTATATTAAAATGCACATCTCTGGGTTTAGTAATATTAATTTATGGACATCCATCAACATGCACAGGTATAAAGGGTTTCTAAACCAAGGAAATGACTAGGTAGCGAGATTCACAAACCATGGATTTGTTTAATAATATCTAGAAACTTCTATACGACCAATACAATTTGTACATGAAATCACTGCATCAAAATAATGGATGCCATGGCAGTGATATATGCAAAACGTGGAAGCTTAGGCCTGACATGTTAACCATCTAAGTCATGAAATGTTCTGTTTGACACAACCCCTCAATAAAATGTGGTCTCGAGCATTTCCATGATTGCAACATGAGTTCAAAATGGATGATTTGAAACATCTTTGGAGGCTTTCAAACAAATTGCAATCTCCAAACTAAAAACCAGAAACCGTAGATTTTACAATAGAATCTCATCAATGAGGGAGTTGCCCTAATTTATGGTAAAATAAATGAATCGAACTAGAGCAGAATCAACCTAAAAATTATGAGACTGAAATTCTATTTTTGAATCCTGAAAGTTTGCCGAAAAGGGTATCCAAATCTGCGCTCTGATCTACTGTTCCAAACATGTACCTGCAATAAAAATGGTTTGTTTGTTGGGGGGGGTTTCCTTGGTCAAACTCTAGTTTTGTAATTAACCTTAAAGTATAATTGAAATTGCATAAGTAAAACAAAGTAAATGAACAAATTCACCTTACTTGTAGAAGTCCTTGTGGCAGATTCAAATCCATGAATCCACAAGTATGTATGCACCAAAAAGGATGTATAATGTAGAATGTAGAATGTAGGATGTCTTCAATCAATTTATTGTAGATCTTCAACACCAATGTTGAATGAGATTTTGAATAGGAAGAGGCTTGGAGGAATGTAGATGGAGAAATCTTCAACAAGAGGGCTCCATGGAGCTTGAATCCTTCAATGGCCACCAAATGGATCTCCTTGATGAAAATGAGTGCTTGAGAAATCCTTGAGAATGGATGAATGCTTCAATGGATACTTGGATTGATTCAAATCTTGATTATTCACCTTTGGATCTCACTCTTCAAGTCTTTGAATTCTTGCAATTATGCTTGATGATCATGATTCATGGTTAGAGAAAATGAGAGGAGAAAACTTCCTTTTATATGAAACTAGGGCACAATATTCTAGAGAGGCCTACATAGTAGAATTAAATTCCAATTGGACCCATGCCCCTAGAAGAGGACCTATATTAAATATAATTTAAGATTTGTTATTTCGAAGACCGAAATAGCCGACTCAGAAGTGAGAATTAACTTTTTTTAGAGATCGACATCTGGAAACCCTAAAATTATGAAATTTGAATCTCGGGGCTGGAAAAGGTCGATTGTGACCTAGGTCAAGGTTGAGGTTGACCTTGACCCAAAATTTTTGACCTTGACCCTGAGGTCAAAGTCCCAATTTTTCAATCTGGGGTGTCAAAAATAGGCTGGAAAAAGTGGAAATGGGGCAGAACAGGGGGATAAGGCCAGGTCCAAGTTAGGGACCCATTAAAGGTGCTTGAAATGACCCCAAACCACTTACTCAGAAGGCTAAACCAGTCTACATTGGAAGTGCTTTTATTTTCTAACTATACAATATTATGGTGGGCATTATTTTGTGAATGGGAAAGCTTGGTGAAAGGTGTCTTCTTCTTTTATAATATACAAGAGGGGTTCAAAATTTTAGAAAGGTTTGTCCATATTGACAGAAGTATGAAATAAAATGGTGGTATTTCAAATCATCACATGATTTGGGTCTAGGAAGGAAGTACCAACTTCACGTTATGTAGTGATAGAGATTTGATATATGAAAAAATGGGCATTGTTACACATTTAGTGTATACTTGGCACATGTTCTAGAGCTCTCCCAAAATATTGAATCATGGAGATTTGGGTGTTTATCATGAAATTTGTCATTAATCCATTGATTTAGGAGGAATCATCAACTAAAAAAAGGAATCATCAACTAAAACAAAAGAATCATAAAAAAAATCAACTAAAACAAAGGGTTTTATTGTTTGCCAGAACTTACAAGTGGTGTTGAGAGATGCATTATGTGTGCCCTCACTAATACATTATACCCTAAAAATCGACCAACATTTCCCATGAACCATTAAAATGCTTTTGGTTTGTCATTTTATTGAAGGAAAATTTTGATTTTTTTTAATCCATGCCCGTGTTCATCGGAATTCCGACGAACCCGCCCATATACCTAAAAAAAGGGGTGATCGCTTTCATTGTTAATTTCATTTTGTTTTATTGTGTGTTGTAGAGTATAGGCCAAAAGGACTAGGGTATCATTGTGTAGAGGGGAGGGCGGAAGGATTTTATTGTGCGAAGAGGCCTCAGATATTTTGGAACCTCAAGTGTTGGATGCTCTTCAATATAGTGTACAACATCTGATTCTTATTGGGTGGCCCTTATCATTACAAGTTATAACCCAGTGGTATGTCACAAGTTGGAGTGCTGGTATGTATGCATGCTCATATATGTATATTAAAATGCACATATCTGGGTTTAGTAATATTAATTTATGGACATCCATCAACACGCACAGGTATAAAGGGTTTCTAAACCAAGGAAATGACTAGGTAGCAAGATGCACAAAACATGGATTTGTTGAATAATATCTAGAAACTTCTATATGAACAATACAATTTGTACATGAAATCACTGCATCAAAACAATGGACGCCATGGCAGTGATATATGCAAAATGTGGAAGCTTAGTCCTGACATGTTAACTATCTAACTCATGAAATTTTTTGTTTGACACAACCCCTCAATAAAATGTGGTCTCAAGCATTTCCATGATTGCAACATGAGTTCAAAATGGATGATTTGAAACGTCTTTGGAGGCTTTCAAACAAATTGCAATCTCCAAACTAAAAACTAGAAACCGCAGATTTTACAATAGAATCTCATCAATGAGGGAGTTGCCCTAATTTATGGTAAAATAAATGATAGAGAAAGTCAATAAAATTATCACAGGCTTAGCAATGTAGGCAGGGAAGCATGATTGACGAATGCATGATTGGGGATTTCATATAGAGATCACAATTGAGCTTCAATGGTGTTTGATGTATTTTTTTTAGTTTCAAGAGCTACAAAGTGTTAGAGATAAATCATTAGGGTTTATTGAGGAAATTTGGTAGAGTTCATTGCACATTGGTGGGTTTGATTATTGTTGGGTATACAGTCTAGGGCTAGTCATACATCTTCAAAGGGGTTGTACATTACTTGTGAACAGGGGTGGAATTTCTTGGAGGGTCTGATTTGAGTTTGCATAAGTTTTTGACAAGATTTTTGGCACATTTACTCCCTTCTTCTCTCCATTCTTTTGGTCGTTCAATTTGGATTTGTTTGGTGTAGGTGGCTAGGGTTTGGAATCCCTCATCTATTGGTTTTGTTGTTGCTTGTCCATTATTTACCATTATGAATAACTAGGTATGTGATTTTAATGTTTGTAATTAGTTTTCACCATCAAAGTATCTTCAGTTTAGATTATTTATTGTATTGTCACACTTATTTTATATTACAAGTAATTTTCTAAGCAGTGATGGTGACAAACCCTCGCACATTTAGATAGTTGCATACTCATTTTCTCATGCATATTATTGTACTAGTTAAGTAGCGATGGTGACAAACCTTCACATATGTAGATAGTTGTAATCTCGTGTTAATTTCATATTATTATACCAATTGAGTTTCCGCAAATAACCCCCACTCATTTAATTAGTCTGTCCATGAGAGCATTTTCATATGTAGGTTTATTGTGCATGCATGTAATCTGAAGCTAACATCTAGCATTAGTTATATCTTGTTTCAGTTATTTCA
>MU226052.1:2408505-2433544 GCA_018584345.1 Thuja plicata | reverse complement strand
TGGTAACTCCCATATCTACGAATGCCACATTTCAATAGTGTGTGAGACAAGTGTAGGATTCCTCATAAGGAGGAATAACTAAATAAAAAATACATAAAATGAATTATCCTCACAAGAGGAAAAAAAATGTGTAGGGATTCCATAGGAATCACCTACTTACATAATGCAAGTAAAGATTAAATTCTAACACCCCCCTTTAATCTTTACTTGGGGTTTTACAAAAATCTGCAACTAGATTATCCTTCTTGTAGTAGAGGAGGATAACTTGCTTGTTGTCACTTTGAGTTAATATGAGGTGATGGTGAATTGATATATGCTTCGATCATGAAATAGGGGTCCTTTGAGTGTTGTAATACACACATTTAGGTGCTTTTTGAGATAGGCCCAAATGTTCAAGTACACATTGAGATTGATCATAGTTTCTTCTCTAAGAAATATTACCTGAAAAAGGATAATAACCACAAGTGGATCTCCCATAATTGGGATCTCCCTTTAGATATGAATCAGTAAAAATAGATTGAGAATCATTAACAACATCATTCATTTCATAAAGAGATTTAGTAAACCAAATGAAATCATTACTAGATTCGTAATAAAGAATAGAAATAGGACAATCACCATCAATAATATCAATAAGAAGATTAGAGTTTAGAGAAAGAGGTTGGTCCTCCATAGTAACCATTTGAGTGTCATGAAATTCATAATCCAAATCGTAATCCTCTTTGGAGAAAATAGGAACATCATCTCTAGTAATACATGATGGCAAAGTGACATTGAGAAACGTATCAATGATTTCATCTTCGTGATCTAAAATATTATCCAAAGAAGAATAAGTATTCGTAACATCATCAACCTACAATATGTTAGCTCGATGAGAAAAATAGAAAGCAAGGGGATCATCCCCAAGGCAAAAATAATCACAAGGGTCATCCCAAATAGGAAAGTTATTCAAAGGATACATAATGTCACAGGGCGGAGTAGAGGTTTGGTGAGTTTGAAATGTATTCTCCAGGACATGCCAAGCCTGATGAGCCTCAGTGCAATCGGTGATAAGGTGATATAAGTGTGGATTTAGTGAGAATCCAATTAGACCAAGTGCTTCCTCATCTTTGAACTGCCAGGAATCCTGGTCAGCCTGAGGAGCGGTGGATGTCAGTTTCATATTTGGTGAAGTCACAATATTTGAAAGGTGTCGAGTTTTTAGAAAATCAAACATGTGCGGCCTCCAAATAGTATAATTGGAATTTGTAAGTTTAAAATCTGGCATTAATGTAGACATGATGAAACAAAATTTATTGAAATAAAGTTAAATACAAGTTGCAAGATATAATAATGAATCCAAAAAACTAATTTAACGCGATTAGTAAATATCAGTATGCTAGAAATATTAAATGTTCAAATAAAATTAAATTTTTGTTAAAGTTATGAAACAAAATTTAATGAAAATTAAATAATAAATTAACAATTGAAATAAGTTTATAATGACAAACTGGAAATGGGTTTAAAATGATATAGAAAGATATTAAGCATAAAAAAAGTATAACAATATTAAAATTTTTGTTAAAGAAATTTTAAATTTAACGATTAAACTTAAATATGTTAAATAAAACTATATGAATTAAAATGTTACATAAATAATTTAAATAAAAAAATTAATTGATTCAAATAACCAGTCAACAATAGAATATATTAAAAAAGTTAATGTACAGCTAAGAAATGAATAAAAAACCTGCAAAGAAACGTTAGAATAATGAATTGGCCTGCGAGAAAGAATAAAGATATCATAAGACAATGAAATAGAAAGAAACTGAAGCAGATATATGATATAATAATAGATGTAAGAGATGATAATCTATAAGAAAATGTAATATAGTATCCTGCAAAATAAAGACAGAGAAATGATGAAACAACAGATCAATAAAAAAAGATTCCTCCTGCAAAAAAAATGTTAGGATAATGATAATATGAGCAAGGAATAACTCTTGCAAAATACACAGAAGACAGAGAATAAAACAACATAAACTTTAGGAACAAAAATAGGCAAGGACTGATGCGAATGGCTAAGGTTTTAAGGTTTTAAGCTTTCCAGTGGTAGCAGTATGGATGAAGAACAAAAGAATGTAAAGGAAACACAAACGCTCAACGGGAAAAAAAAAGAATGATAACAGCCGAAGTAGAGTAACCAATGATTCATTTATCCAAACCTTTTATTATAGAACTCTGTAAGTTTACTTTGGATGCGTGGGAGTATTTGGTTTCCGCTTTATACTGCTACCGACAATTCCATTCGTAAGTGAAAGGCATGATAGCACATTGTTTCAGGCTGAAGTACTTGCAATTTTGAAAATGATGGTAGCTGGGTCAATTCATTCTATGGATTTGTAGTACATGCCTTTCAAAGAAAGCATTCCATAGGCAAGTCAACAAGAAGCCCTTCTTCCATACCCTCACACCCTTTTCTGAACAAGCAGCCGATAGATCTGAAGGCACCCACAGAAAATAGATCTCAATGAACTTCGGCCACAAGACCAAAAAATCACCCGTTTGTCGATCCTTCAAACCCTAAAGAAGTCAAAAACAAGCCCCAGATCTGCTAGTGTGTAATGGTCTGCATGCAGCGCAGATAATAAGAAACCCTAAAGCCAAATGCCACAAGACGTATAGGTGAAGGTGAGCGCTTTATGGCAAGAGAGATAGAAGTTTTACGTAGACTCGATCATCCAAATGTGGTGAAGTTGGAGGGATGGTTACTTCGTGAATGTCCTACAGTTTATATCATGTATTTGAATACATGGAACATGATCTTGCTGGATTTTCTGCGTGCCCAGGGATTAAGTTCACTGAATCGTAGGTGAAATGTTATATGAAACAATTTCTCTGTGGGCTTGATCGCTGCTAAGTATAAGCTACACCAGGAACTAAATAAATAAATGAAGATACAGAATTGTGCAGTAAAGGGTCTAGGTTGTGCAGTTTCTATGCATGTCCAACCTGCACAATACTTGGACTAGGCTACACAATGCTGGTTAAAAAAAATAGTCAACCAAGCTACATAATGGAATGAAGCTGCACAAAAAAATTTAAATGAAGCTCCATAATGAATTGGAGATATAAGTGGCATAAAAGAACTATATAAATAAGCAGAGGCAAAATAGTATAATGCTATGCTAAGAAAGGAACACAAGCTGTGAGAGGTTAATGCAGATAAAGCCGTGCAAAGAATAATAGATGATAAATAAAAAGAATGCTAGATGTTAGTAAACTGAGATTTAAGGAAACTATTTTACAGAAATATATACTGCAAAAAAATATTTGAAATCAATCTGGATAAAATAAAACTATAAAAAACTGATTAGAATGAAAAATATATAGTAGAGAACCTACAAGAATGGAGTTAGATTAAAGATATTTAATGATAATAGTAAATAGATTAAAGCTCAGATTTTGAAAGAAAGATGAAGAACAGAGCCAAGAATGAAAGTCTCCAATCCTGCACAAAACAAGTCAATACTGTATCCAATAGATAAATCAATAATGTATGCAAAAGACAAATCGGGTTTGGCGGTAAACCAGCCAAACCCAAAAAAATTTCAAATTTTTCTCAACACTCTCTCAAGAGTCTCTGATATTGGAGTGCTGCAAGATATGGTAGCTCCTTCACCTGTAAACTCAATCGAAGATTAAACCAACCTACTCTGATACCATGTTAAAATAATAACAAAATAAAGAGAAATAGGAAATTGTTTAATCAATGAGCAAGGAAAAAAAGTGTTACCATGAATAATCACAAAAAACTAGGAGCATTCACCAAGCACAATGAAACAAGGAGACAAGATTTTGAAGGGGTAAATGCATGAAAAAACCCCCGTGATATAGAGAATGGGAAAAAATGCCTAAGAATGTGAGAGAGAGAGAGAGAGAGAGAGAGCCAAGCTCATACAATAATTCAAGAAGAAGGATTAACCTCTAATAACTAGTCTAAAGAGAGAAGGAGAGACATCTCTTTGATTGAGATGTGAGAGAGGAGTTGCATGGTAACTCCCATATCTACGAATGCCACATTTCAATAGTGTGTGAGACAAGTGTAGGATTCCTCATAAGGAGGAATAACTAAATAAAAAATACATAAAATGAATTATCCTCACAAGAGGAAAAAAAAGGTGTAGGGATTCCATAGGAATCACCTACTTACATAATGCAAGTAAAGATTAAATTCTAATAATACTCTGCATATTTACTGTGTTTCGGTAAATAGTTAACTGCTTATCGGTAATCACATAGAAGAGATATTTGTAAAGCAAACTGACAAGTAGAAAATTGATTAAAGTATTTCAAGGCATTCATCTTGTAGGACAAAAGATAACTGGAGACATAATTAGTGGTTATAAGTTTTAAGGGTTGATTTAAGGATTAATTTTTGAGGCCACTGATTCACCCCCCCTCTTAGTTATTACTAACAATTGGTATCATAGATTGTATGCTTAGAAGGAAGGTTTCAAGACCTAAGCTAAAGATCACAAGATGAACAAACGAGATGTGCCCAAGTTGAACAAATATAATTTTGCTTCATGCAAGAGCAGAATAAGAATCCACTTATCAGGTATTGGTAATGATGTTACTCAATACTTAGATGTTTAATATGTGTTTCCCATTGGAGCATCAACAGTTGAACAATTGAGAGAGAAGCATGAGCACAATTGCATGATGATATAACTTTCTTCCTTACTCCTCGATTCTGAATTTGAAGATGTCAAAACTTGCAAGACTCCAAAGTAGATGTGGGAAAAATTGATGCTTGTACATGGTGGTGACAAGAATGTTTTGAGAGCCAAGGCAGAAAGCCTTAGAGGAAATTTTGATGATCTCAAAATGAAATAAGGTGAAAACATCACTCAGTACAACACAAGAATCAAAGAGGTAGTCAATGCTATCTGAGGAGTTGGAGGTCTAGTAGAAGAAGATACAATGGTAAGTAAAATTCTAAGAACCTTACTGCCCACTTATGCTATTAGATTATCTGCCATTCAAGAAATGAGAGCAGTAGAAAATAACAATGTTACTCTAGAAATTTTAATTGGAAGATTGATTTCATTTGAGATGAACAATTTTGATAATAGTGTCTTACAAAACATAGAGTCTGCATTCAAAAATTCTATGAGAATAAGTAAATCAAGTCATAAAAACACTATGAGAAAAGATAGTGATAGTGAAAGTGAAGAGGATGATCTTGATGAAATTGAAGCGCTTATGGCCAGAAGAATGCAAAGAGGCAAAGGTAAATACAAAGGTAAATTACCACTTGTTTGTTTTAATTGTAAAGAGATTGGACACTTTGTTGCAAGATGTCCTAACAGAAGAAAAGATGATAGAAGTAATGACAGAACATTTGAAAATAAGTCTGATAGAGGTGATTACAGAAGCTAATGACAATAAAAAAGAAGAGATTCCCGAGACTACAAGGACAAATGAAAGAAGACCAGTTACCTAGAAAAATACAAAGATGATGATACTGACACTGAATCTAATGAATACATCGAGATGGTGTTTGTGGTAGTAAAAGATGATTCAGATGATGATGAAGAAAGGTATGTAGAAACTGCACTCATATCTAAAGTAAGTAAAAATGATGTCTAGATCATAGATAGTGGCTGCACTCACCATATGACCGGTGATAAGCAAAATTTTGAGACTTTTGCGTACTATTAAGGTGGTTCAGTAAGAATGGGTAATGACACACCTTGTCTAGTTGAAGGTAGAGGAACCATAATGTTGAATAACCAGATAAAATGTGAAAATGCTTATTGGGTAAATGGATTGAATTATAATCTATTGAGTGTTTCTCAGTTGAATAATTTAGGTCACAAAGTAGCATTTGAGAATAAGAAGGCAAAGATCTTCAATAAATCAGGAAATTTGATTGGTACCGGTGAGCAGACAAAAGGTAACTTATTCTATCTGAATGATATTGATACCACTTGTTTGATTTCTACAAATGAAGACATATGGTTGTGGCAAAAAATATTGTGTCATGTGAACTTTGACAACATGATAAAGATTAGCAAAAAGAGAAATGTCAGAGGCTTATCGGCGATGACCAAGCCTGACAACATCATGTGTAAGAATTGTAAAAAAGGTAAGATGACAAAGTCTAGTTTCAAAAGAAAAACCCATACATCTAATGCCATTCTAGAATTAATCCATACTCATTTATGTGGACCTATGAGGACAAAGAGTTATTATGGAGATAAATATTTAATTCTCTTTGTTGATGATTACTCTAGAATGATGACAATCATGTTTCTAAAGGATAAAATAGAAGTATTTAAGATGTTTAAATGGTACAAAACAATGGTAGAAAAACAAAGTGGTAAAGAATTAAAATGCTTAAGGTCAGATAGAGGAGGGGAATTTATTTCAGATGAATTCACTAACTTTTGTAATGAGCATGGAATCAAAAGATAGGTCTCTGCACCAATGACACCACAACAAAATGGTATTGCTGAAACAAGGAACAGATCCATAGTTGATTGTGCAAGGAAACCGATGATAGAGAAAGGGATCACCCAAATCTTTTGGAGAGAAGCTATCAATACTGTTGTTTACACATTGGACAAAGTACAATTGAAGATAGACACCAAAAAGACACCTAATGAGCTATGGTATGGATACACACCCAATGTAAGTTCAAATTTTTTGGTAGTCAGTGTTATATCTTAAAAGATGATAGAAATGGAAAACTTGACTCCAAGAGTGATGAAGGAATCTTCTAGGGTATTCTACCAAGAGCAAGGCTTATAAATGTCTAAACAAAGCCTCTAACAAAATTGTTGAAAGTGCAAATGTAAAGATAGATGGTAGAGAAGAATGAAAAGGAAAGAACTAAAGAACTAGAGGACTACAGTAGGTTTACTTACAATGAGGAACCTGACACTCTACCCGACCAACAATGTAGAGCTCCCGAGCAACTGGTCATTACACCCGAGCATCAGGCTGCAAATATCGACGATCAGAATATTGCTCAAAATGATGCACAAAGTGATGGAGAACAAAATGAAGAACAAAATGATGATCAAGATGATAGACAAAGAGCTAAACCTGTAATTGCAAGATATGTCAGAAGGAACCATCCATAGAACTAGATCATAGGAGATAAAAAGGCTGGTATGAGAACTAGAAGTAAGTCTCTAAATACAAGATGTCTTATTTGTGATTATGAGACCAAATCTGTCAATGTTGCTCTAGATAATGATGAATGGATAAGTTCTATGAATGAAGAGATTGAGCAGATAGATAAAAACAAGACATGGACACTTGTACTAAGACCAGATGACAAGAATTTCATCGGTACAAAATGACTATTCAAGAGTAAGCTGAATGAGAAAAGAGAAGTCACAAGAAATATAACAAGACTAGTATGCAAGGGGTATGCACAAGACGAAGGAATTGACTATGGAGAGGCCTTTGCACCTATTGCTAGGCTAGAAGGAGTAAGAATATTACTTGCTTATGCTACATATAAAGGCTTCAAGGTATACCAAATGGATGTCAAGTCTACATTCTTAAATGGAATACTTGAGGAAGAGGTATACATTGAGCAACCAGAAGGGTTTGTTGATCCAGACAAGAGGGACATGGTATGTAGACTATACAAAGACCTGTATGGATTGAAACAAGCACCCTGAGCCTGGTATGAAAGACTTCATTCCTATCTTATAAGTATTGGATTTGTAAGGACTAGTGAAAATATTAATCTTTATTTGAAGGAAGATACTGGTGCTAACATTTTGATTGCTGAGATATTTATTGATGACATCATATTTGGAGGAAATGATATGCTATGCAAATCATTTGCAAATGAAATGAGAAAAGAGTTTGAGATGTCTATGTTTGGAGAGATCAAGTTCTTTCTTGGTCTGTAGATCATGCAACAAGAAGAAGACATTTTCATTACACAATCCAAGTACATCAAAGAAGTACTGAAAATATTCAAGATGAAAGAGTCCAAACTAGTTGGAACACTGATGGCAATTGGATGCAAGCTGACAAAGGAGGATAAGTCATCAGAGGTAAATCAGACTTTGTATAGACCAATTATTAGAAAACTTATGTATGTTTTACATACTAGACCAGATATTGCACATGCACTAGGAATAGTTACAAGATTTTTTGCTAATCCCAGGGAATCACATATGACTCCTGTGAAAATAATCCTAAGATATCTGAAGAATACTAAGGAATATGGCTTATGGTATAAGAGAGAAGGAAAATTTGAACTAAAGGTCTTTACCGACGCTGATTGGGCTGGAAATATTGATGAACGAAAGATCACAACTGGAGGAGCATTCTTTATGGGTGAAAGACTTGTCACATGGATCAACAAGAAGCAAGGATGCATCTCCCAGTCTACTCTAGAGGCATAGTATGTTGTTGCTGCTGCAAACTACTCAAATATTGCATGGATCAAACAATTACTAGAAGGTATGCATATGAAAATTTTAGAACCATTAATTATCTATTGTGATAATATAAGTGCAATAAAAAATTCTAAGAATCTAGTCATGCATGCTAAAACAAAGCATATTGCCATAAAGTATCATTATTTAAGAGAACAAGTTCAGGCAAAGGAGGTGATACTTGAGTATTTAAAATCAAAGGAATAATTGGCCGATATCTTCACCATGCCACTGCCCAAGGATGCATTTGAGTACTTGAGAAAGAGACTAGGGGTCAGACCCTTGTCTACTGGTCAGTAAAATGACTAGAAGGCTGCATCAGCCTAAATATTATCAGAATATCATTCATGGTGATGAAAGAAGAGAGATGAAATTCAAAGATACATTTGTACATAGCAAGGTATTTATCTACTTTGAGCACCAAAGTTATTACCGATGGATTGGGAAATTCAAGGAATATATTATGGAAAGAAAGGACCAACTTGACACTATTGTCAAATATCTGTTTGAAAAGATGTTTGTTTGGAATTACTATAAAAGGGAGAGAGATATCTTATTATCATATAGAGATTATATCCATTATCAACTCAGAGAGAGATCATATCCATCGAAGTATCCAAAAGGAGAATGTAACAAGAAAGGGAGAGTACACACAATTGAAGAGAATTGCTGACAAGGGACATCACAAGAAAGGAGAACAGTCAAAGGAAGATAGTTTGAAACAGAAGGAGAACACATAATATCAGAGAAAGAAAGATTCTACATCTATCCAGTGAAGGGATTGAAGACAGAAAGAAAGTTGCAAGAATCAAATCAAATCTATTTGAGCTTACCGAAAGTCAGACATTTGTAATAGTTACATTAGAAATGTTTGATAAAATTGTATATTTCATATTGTATTAGCAATAGTATAGTATGATAATGTAGTATGTTTCCATCAATTTCAAAGGGAGAGATTGATGACATGTAACCGATTGAATGTTTGAAGATGTTAAGTTGATGATCATGCAAGACATTAAATCAGTTAATGCATTGTATTGTGATTGATTTTAACTTTATATAATCTATATGGTCATTGAAATACTGCCAAAGACTTCAAATAACCGATGAATCAAGGCCATGCTATCAATAATGCATACAAGTCAAGTATTCACTAAGTGATTGCATACACTGACGGAGTGAACACTGATTATTAGAGTAAAAGAAGCAGAGTCACAGTGTTACCTGACGAGCCAATGCTTAGCATTACCGATGAGCAGAAAGAATTTCAGTGTTGCCTGACAGAGAAGACAAGGACGAAGATCTCGATGACAACTAAAGTCACACCGACAAAATAGTCAGTTATCATCGATGACTAACTAAAGTGTTTCCAGATAGAATAGAGAGTTTAGAAAATGACAAAATGCTTAGTTGTCAAGAAGCTAAAGATAGAATTAATGGATACTTATCATTTTTTTAATCATCTAGATAAAGAAGGAGATAAGTAATTGATTTAAAGCTGATTTGTCTAGTTGGCAAGAAGATATCTTTGAGATAAATCAAGAGTTTTCTTTAAATCTATTGGCAAGAACTGTGGAACATGCCAAGAATTAAGAAAGCCAAGAAAATGGGAAATCATGTCTATATAGAGACAAACCCAATTCATTACGAATGGTGTGTGTGGGGTTTGAACAAGAGAATAGAGGAAAGATGCTAAAGAAAATTTGAAGGAGAAGAAAGTCTTCTTTTAGTCCTGATCAACAAGCTGAGGAAAGAGCTAGATTCAATAGACACCAATGAACAGTGAGACAAGCATCACAGAGAAAAAAAGTGTGGAACAAAGGTATAAGTGACTATATTGGTCAGAGAGGTAATGGACTTACAATAGATCTAAAAATTTGCAATTGAGTTGTATGTATGAAAAGATCATTAGTGTTTTAGTTTAACCATTGAAGCATAAAGCCTCTTAACTGAGTAGGACTTAAAAGTCTTTTACAATTGAGATACATCCCAAGGAGTATCAAAAAGTTTGATCATAAAAGTAGCATTGGATATGCCCGATACCTATTGACAGACCAATTGAGTGTTTGATCAAGGATGGTAGCATTAGATGCCAGATACTAGGTGACAAACTATTTCTAAATCCTCTAAAAAGGTCACACCTAACAGTGTATTTGTAACCTTTAACAGGGTTGGCTCTTAACAGGGCTCACTTCAGAAGAGTAAAAATTTGGGGTACCGGTCCCAGTGGTTTTTCCCTTAACCTGGTTTCCACGTTAAAAATCCATGTGTTATGTGTTTATATTTTATTACTTTACTATTTTAAATTTCACATATACAATTCTAGATTGATCGGTATACTCTGCATATTTACTGTGTTTCGGTAAATAGTTAATTGCTTATCGATAATCACACAGAAGAGAGATTTGCAAAGCAAACCGACAAGTAGAAAATTGATTAAAGTATTTCAAGGCATTCATCTTGTAGGATAGAAGATAACTACATACATAATTAGTGGTTATAAGTTTTAAGGGTTGATTTAGGGATTAATTTTTGAGGCCACTGATTCACCCCCCCTCTCAGTTATTACTAACACTTTTATGTCATGAACTAAAATATGCATGTGTTATTACAGGATTTTGTAGATTCTCAAGCAACTACTCATGGAAATTGGGGTGATGCTGGTACTAGTACAACTCTTGCAGGTAAAATAATCCTTAAGTTATCAGGTTACAAACTTTATTGGTCTTACTGATTAGAAATCTACATTTTTCATTGGATTTACTAGTTGTTTTATCCAAACTGACATATATATCTTGAATCCTCACTTAAAACTATACATTTAGGTCATGATGTACTCCAAACACCTCCTCCTATGAGGATGTCATTGCTGACTACAATGTTGGCGAAAAGGAGCATGCAAACATCCACGTTTGCAGGGTCTATACCTAGTAGTTCCTTGTTTTTCTATATTTGATTGTGTTAGTTATGGTTTGATTTGTACTTTAATCTTGGATGTATTTCATAGTGGAATAATTTTGTGTAGTACAAGATACACCTCCTCAAGATACAGAGACCAGTACCGGTGATAATTCAGAGACATTTCTTGGATCTACCCGTGTTGCTAGTATGGGAAAATCACAGACGTCATTGTTGTTAAACGATGAAGATATGATTCCCTTGAAATTACCTAATCTTCCAGGTACCGTGTGATGAAAATGTGTTACACTTCTATGGGTCATTCCATTCAAGGTTTCTTAAGAATGAGGCCTCAAATATTGACTCATAGCTCTCTAGTCATAGAGTGCAAAGGTGTGTGATGAAGGCCCTTAGATTGACCTAGTTCTGCCTATGTAAGTACACCATGAAATGAGAGATTCAATGCATGAAAATGAAATCTATTCTATATTATAACAATGCGATAAAGGAAATTAGTCATTATTCCTTAAGGCTAGTCATTTTTCCTAGTAAGGTAAGGAAAGAGGATGCGGGGGCCCACTTACAAAAAGGGTAAGTAGTTAAATATAAAATTATTTACTTTCCCCTCCTCATTATTATTCATTTAGTTTAATAAAAAGGTGACAGAGTTAATAATTTAATAAGAAGTTTATACTAATCATGTTTTATGAAGGGGGTTTATTGTTCTAACCCAATATTTAGAGGGGTATCCTAGGGGGAATATTCTCTGTGGTAATTTGGGAATTAAATCCTCTCTCATACATTTTCTAGAAAGCATTTGGCTCTCAAAAATTCTGGGAAGTGTTATTTTTTTTTCCTCCTCTATCATTGCATTGCATTACATTTATTTATTTATTTTGTTATTTGAAGTTAGATGTATGCAATGTATATTCTATTAATGCAATACACAAAGAGAATCATTTATAGGGTATTTGATAATGGTAAGTTGTTAGTGTCCAAATTTGATAAATGAACTATTGTTAACATGTTATCCTCCAAAGTGTTTGAAATTGAAATATGGAATTCAAGATAAAGTGTTGATAATATTGTGATAGAGATTATAGATTTCAAGGGAGGAGAAAGTATATATTAAATTTGAAATTTGTAAGACTATAATTTTAAAAAGAAACAAGCAAGAAATAACTTGAAATTTATCTAAACTTTGAACACATGATTTTCTTTCATTTTCACAATGGTTACATCTTCATTTACAATATTGAAGGCTACAAAATTTAGTCGATTCTATTACAAACTTCACCTTCAACATGAAGGCACAATACAAGAAAATACACTACAATGGAGGAGTCTCTACTATCAAGGCAACAAGAACACCATCCAAGCTCCAATTGAAAATGACTCCAACACAAGATTCTTCCCAAAATCTGAAAAAAACAATAACATGATACTACCATGGAGAGCTCACCTCCCATCCTAGGTCTCAAGGAGACCACCCCCGAGCTAGGAGAATCGGTAACCAGCAAGTGACATTCACACCATTTTCACAATACAAAACATAACAAGGAAACTCCCACCAAAGGCTTACACAATAGGATTCACCATGAACCCATAACAAGGGGTGAAGGTGGATTTCCTTGTAGGAGATTTCCAATTAAATACATATAAAAACCATGTCTTTTAAAGGCTTTAATCTAAATATACTCTTCTATACATTCTTCTCCTTATCTCCCCCAAATCAAGATCAATAACCTTCATTGGAATGCAAGGCCCATACACCTTGCATCTTTTCCCTCTTCTCTCCACGAGAAGAGACTCTACACTTCCATGGAATCCAACTAACCCCTTCCCCCATACATGGCCACTTCTTCCCTATCCAAGGGTGAGTAATACCATTACACCCTTCACAAAAATCCCTCAATCAAACAAGAATAAAACCATAAGCATGAAATCAAACTAAAATCCCATTCCCTTACATCATAACAACATAAAACACATAAATCACATATACAAAAGAATGAAATACATACTACTCTAATTGCAACAAAACAAGAAAGCTTCCATGGAAATGGTGGAGACCAACCTTCACAAGTGTTATGGCAAAATGATGTTTGAGAAGAGCCCAATCCCTTTTTCTTCCTTCAATCCAAAACCCTAATGTCTCTAAAAATAGAGAGTGGGTGAACACCCTCTAACTCCACAAAGGGCCTCTAAAAAGGTCTCCCAATCTTACCCACCCAACCACATTCATTTCAGAATTGACTCCTAAGTCCTTAGGCTATCCTATGTCCCCTATCATAAATGCAAGATTGGAAAAGAGTTTGGGTTTGGGTAAAAGGTGAAGACTCACTTTATTTTCGTAACATGTGAGTAATGGGTTATTAAGAGGGTCACCAAGGCAACTAGTGGGTTCTAGAAGTGTTAAAAATGTTCCTAACCATACCCCTATCACTAAAGTACTTGGTTTTTTCTAAAAATGACCCTTAGGACCTCCTTTTGGCCTCTAGAAGTGACTAGAGAAAAATTTAAGTTTAAACAATTTAATTTGGTTTCATTGCCAACCTTAGTAGACATGTCATCACATAAACACATAACAAGTGTCAAGTGGCACTATACAATAACATAACACAACATTGACATTGTTAGCTCTTTTTCTTGTGGAATCAATTACAATGACAATAAATTTCAGACTCTCCCATACCCAAGTTGGATTCTCACAGGGAAAAGGCTAATTAACAAGTATGGAAAATCCTTCTACACTTTGGGCTCCACATACCTAGGCGGGTGCACCTTTGACATAATATTGTTTTTAGCAGTTTTTAATAGTGGATTAAGGATTGGTAATCCTTCTTCTTTTTATGCCATTTAGGCCTAGGAAGGCTAACCTGTTGATTCACTCTTCAAGGAATAACTAAGATGAATTGTAATGAATACAATTAACTAGACATGTACTTGAAATAAAAAAAATATAAAGATTGATTGAATTTGAATTGATGATAACAACCACTTGTCAGCATTTTGACCAGTGCCTAATCATGGGTGATAGAGTCAAAATAGAGCATACACATATTAAAGATAATCAATAGAAATACAAATGAACCCCAGGAATGCCTTACAAACTATCCTCTCATCCTCTCACACCCTTGTATCAAATCCTTGCATAAACCCTAATCCTCTGCAATTATCTGCAAGATTTAAAACTCTCCTTGAAAGCAACTCACAAACAAGAACATGACTATCTTATAACCAGTATACTCAAAATGCCCTACAAATTGAACATACAAGAATTAATAGAAAATGCAAGAATACATCATTGAAATCAAAATGGAGATTCCATTATATTTTATTAATGTAAATTTGAATATCAGTACATTCAAAAGACTTAAAACCAACATTCAGACACAATTCAATAATCTGCCTTGTAGTCTTATTTTTACCATCCCTTTTACAATATTACAACCTGATACTTATAGATAGCCACAGTCATCTTGGAATCCTTTTTGAAAATAAGGATGCAACAAGCTACAGATGACTGGGCTAGTGGACAAAATACAGTTTACAGATGAGACAAAATTTCAGGCGAATGGGGGTAACAAATCTTTGCTCTTAGCCATGTAATCTTTTGTCCTGTGACTGCTTGAATGCTTGAAGTTTCTCTGAGGTGGCTGGGTCCTTGCCATCTGGAAATTGTTCTCTTATTGGTGCAGAGGCCCCAATATTTGATTTGTTCAAACTGCTCAACCTCTTTGGTGTTAGCTGTCCCCTTTATGTTTATTGTCTCATGCTACTAGGGTGACTATTCCATACTTGCTAACCCATGTGGTGAACACCTCATCACTCGGCCAACTGAAACTAAGGATTTCATCTTTCTGTTTGTTGAACTCTTCCCACTCATTGTTATCTTTCTCAACTTCTACCTCCCAGGATTGAAAAAATGCTTTGGCTTTGCTTAAGATATCAATAGTAAACACAAACTAGCCAATATTTGCCAATGTAACAATACTTTTTGTCCTGCTGGTTAGTGCTTCATTCAATTGTCTCAGCCATAAGGCTTCACTCTGTATGTTCCCATCTTCTTTGAACATATTGGGATACATATCATATCTATCCTTGGAAAACTCTTCTCTTAGAATTGTGACCCTTTTGATGTCCAAATTAACCATCAGTTTGAGACATTTATGGGTGCTTGTCAGGATAATATCAATGTTATTTTGTTCCTTTGAGAGAGAGTAAAAGGATTTGACATGGGATGCCTTCCCTTTCCAATTATTCACTATAAGATCCCACTGCTTCTTTTCACCCTCATGTTTGCTGGTGATTCTTGCAATCTTCTTTCCCAGTAAATAAAGGTTAGAAAGGTTAACCTCACTGGCACACCTTTTGAGGTTGGAAAATATATGATCTGAACATTTTTTCTTTACCAATTCCTTAGCCTCTTTGTATGTTAGGGAATCTTCAAGATCCATTTTACCCTCTTCTTCTAGCTTTATTCTTTCATTGATCAACCTGTTCTTCTCAGCCTCTAATTCTGCTCTTTTAGCATCAATGGCTTCTTGGGTAGTAGGAATTAAAGGTGTAGGGGAAGGGGGATATATTAAAAATGGACTAGAGGAGGAGGGCTGATGAGGTTCCTGAGCAATTACCCCTTGGGGCACAAATTGGATCTTTTGTTTACCCTCCAGCTTTGCTATTCTGTTATCTTTCATCAAAGATTTAACCTTTTCCTCATTATAAGCTTTAAGTACAAATTCATATCTCTCATTTAAGCTGACATAGGCCTCCTTTTCTCTCTTAGCTCTTCATGCTTAAATTAGCTATTTGAACCACAAGGTTTGCAACTTCAATTCCTAAAGTGTCGGCAACCCTCTTTACAATTAGGCTGCCTGTATCTTCAACATCATCATCTTCCTTTATTCTCCTCTTTTCTTTTTTCTTTAATTACCAGATTGCCAGAGTTGCATGATATTCACTAAACTAGGCACCAATTGATGTCCCAACAGTGCTCATAGGTTTATCTTTCTTTCTTACAGCATCAAAGATCACTGCATTTGCTAGATCCCATTGTGGCAATATGAGAACTCCCTGCCTTTTAACCATTTGTCTCCCCTCTTCAATGGTAATCTTATCAAAATTTGATATCATTTCCTTCTTAACTTCTTTCTCTACATCCTCCTTGGTAGAGTTGGGTTGAGCTTCTAGCATATTTTGGCACTTGTGATTGTATTCATCAATATGGAACCTCCATAGAAATTGAATGAAAGCCTTGGTTTTGATGAAATTGTGATCACACAAGAATTCATCACTGGCATGTTTGGTTATAGGATCTAACTCCTTACCAGCAAACTTTGCTACTGTGAGGTCAGTTGTTGTATGTCTAGGTGCCTCTGGCATCCCTTCTTTTAGCTCTTGAGTGGTAACAACTACTTCACCAACATTCCTCAATTGTACTAGTTGTTCAGAAATGGCCTGATCATCATATTGCATGGGGGATTGGGAAGGAGAGTATAATTCACTCTCCTGTTCTTTGGTTTCCACCCTTTGCCTTTTGGGAGAGGGCACCTCTTGAACAATGATATCTGCTGGTCTCTTTCCCTTATGCTAAAGAGGCTGGTCATCTTTGGGAGCAATAGTAGTGTATCCTCTCCTTTTATATACTATATAATTCCTTGGTGGGACTATTCTTCTTTGTGGAAATCTATTCAGGACAGAAAGAGCCCTTTCTGGATCATTTTCAATTTCTCTCTGCCTCTTCTCATTTAGGGTTTGCATAATTCCCTCAAAAAGATTCATTAGGGAATCAATTTTGTATGACCACGGGAAGAAATCCTTTAAAGGATCATAAGTCTTGTCAAAATTTTGTACAAAGTCCAAAGACTTCTTGTACGCCATCCATTTCTCTTTCCTGATTTCCTGAACATCAAGGTCAAAAATATTTCTGATGATATCCTTTGGATAATTGAATTGATGTTCTAACATCACACATTTAGTCCTCTTCCTAAACATACCCATAATAAAATCTTCATTGTCTGCACATCTAGACACTGAAGTGGATAAATGATAGAACTCAAAATACTTATCAAACTGTGTCCACCCACCTTTGGTTATGATGAAGTGATGGGCTCTGGTGAGGGTAGGAAAGATATTTCCCTTCATCTTTCTGGTCAAGGCTTCTTCCTATAGCCCACCTAATTTCCTTATAATTTCTACTACTCCAATATTGAGTGGGACTCTGTAGGGTAGCACATAAGGAGTACCACTGAAACCATAAACCCTAATTACTATGGAAAAAGGGTACAAAATTAGATCTCCCCAATTGTGAGAAATTTTTAACTCTGGAGCATATTCCATAGGCCTTAAAAGCCTCATCATTTCATTGTGAACCCTAGCATTCTGGTTACTCAGCAGTGACTTGAGTCTAGTTGCAAAAACCTTATCAAAATACACATAACTAGCACCCTTCCTATCCCATGAAAAATCGACACTCCACATTTGAACAGGCAATTCTTTACCATATTGGAATTTATCTAGTTCCATTTCTTCCTCAAAGAAGTCTGCACTGTTGAACAAGAACATATGCATCATGAGGGAATACCAACCCATTGGTTTCTATATGTTGCCATCTTGAATTCCTGACAGACCCTCATACATCTCCTGAGCAATATAAGATGCATAATCAAATACTACTGACAAGTGGGGATGCAGAATTTGAACAACCATCAACATTATATGGACAGGCATTGCCATATCTTCATGTATCCCCAAAACATTGCACAGAGCAATGTACATCTTTTTGGCCTTGCCATTAAAAAGATCCAACTTGAAGGGTTCTGGGGTCCTAGGCCCTACTACAACCAAGTTCCCTATTTTATTGATATACCCCTTCAATGCTTCACCCCTGTAATAGTCCTTCTGATTATGGTATACTTCTTTAAAGTATTCAAAATAAATATCATCCATATGTTTAGAGGTATCAATCAGCTTGAAGATCCTTCTGATTTCATCAGCTAATACAGTCAATAGTATATTTCCTTGAGTGTCCCTAACAACCCTAGCCACCTTATCATAAATGTTTGCAATCAAGTTGAAAAAATCAGTGTCCATGAACACACTAGGTGCTATCAGTTTTCCCACATCTAATTCCCAAATATTACAGTCTGGGGTAGGGGCATTCCTCTGGCTATAGGCTATTCTGAACAGAGTGAGGCTATCAAAACTAGTATTGGCATCTTTTGCCCATCTACCAGAATCGTATAACCCTTATCCAATTTTGAAGTGGGGATGTGGTGGAACTACCCTTTTAATTTGTGTGGCATCCCCTGAGGATAGTGGTAATTGTTTCAATAAATCTTCCCTAACATTTCTCTTTTGGTAATCAACCTCTCTAGAAACTTCAACTCTAGGGGCCATTCTAAGGTTTTTTCTCTCGATACTAGACTCAGATTTTGAAACAAAGCACTAAAACCTTCCTAAATTGCAAATTCCACCACAATTTGAATGCTAGTGAATCAGTAAGCTTACCCATTCTGCACAGAAGTTGCGTGAAGCCAAGTTTCTCTGCAATCCCATTTTTTCTTGAATGATTTTGATGAATCATCGTGACTGCAAGTTGACTTAATCAATTCTATGGCCTCAATCAAATCAATCTTTTGAATTGAATTCAACTGGAGTTGTCACACGTTCTATAATTAATTCACAGGCTTCAATTTCATGGTTTAACGACTCTCTGCAACATATTTTACCAACTTTGAATTTGAGCCATTGATTCTGGACATCATTCTCTGCATTTGACGGCTATCTTATTTTCCTAAAAACAACTTTCCACAGAGGACATGTGTCACCATCGCTTAGTCACTTACTCGCTAGATGTTGAGCACTTTCCCTTTAAGTGATTTAGTGAGCCATCGGATATGAAACAACTTAACTATGGTTTAAGTTCTCACCAGCTCTAAATTCCTGGGTCCACTAGCCACCAGATGTCATCACCGCTTAATGGCTTTCCCGATAGATGTCGTGCATCTTGGGTATAAGACATTAAGCCAACTATTAGATCTTTCTGGGCTTTAACACCTTTTATACTTGTCTATGACTGGACCCACACTCTTTCCTGGAAAGGTGTCACCTCCACTTAATCACTTTCCTGTTAGATGCCATGCACTTTTCTTTTAAGCCATTAAGCGGGCCGTTCAATCTTTTCATACTTGCCCACTATTTAACTAAGAACCTTTATGACTTGTTCGGCCCCACCAAGGACACGCATCACCATCGCTTAATTGCTTGCCCATTAGATGTGGTGCACTTTCTGATTAAGCCATTAAGCCAAGCGTTCGATCAAAGCTGACTTGCTTGACACATAAGGTGATGACGTAAAAGGGACTTTTCATGGCGTGACTTAAGAATTATTAAAGCGGTTAGGAATCACAATATTTTTGTAAAAAGAAACCCATTTAATATGGACACATGACTTGAGGTGACTTAAGTGACCAAAAAAGTAACGTGAAAATAGAATCGGCCAAGATAATTAGGGTTTTTAGTCATTTTCCACCATTTTCAACTAGGTTAAGGGTTTGAACAAACTTTGTAGAGGCATAAGGACAATTTTGACCTTGATTTTGAAGCCTTAGACACTACTAATGACCAAGGACGCTAGGAAAATTTCATGGCACAATCTAAACAAGAAATAGCACCAACAGACATGTCACTAATTGCACAAATAAAACACCTAATATATTAATACAATTTACGGTCACAAATAAAATCACTTAACAACAAGGTTCAAATCTCTTTATTAGATTCAACCTTGGCTTTACAGTTTGTACATAGGGTTGGTTACTGATTCTCTGATAATTTCCATGGTAATTTTCCTACACACTAAATTAAACATCAGTAGCTCAATAAAATCACATGCATATACATACATTTAAATCAAATTGCATAATTAATTGACTAAACATTCTACATTTTCACTTAGCCTTTTCTCATTTTTGTACCTGATAACTATACCTGATTGCATAACCAAAATCACATAACATATTTTTCCATTTGCATTAAAATATTTAAATAATCATCATAATGCATGTGTATACCTAAAGCATCATAAACATCATTGATAAAGTATACAAAAGTAATCATCACATGACATAAATAATACTAATAATGTCTAATCCATCATATATAATATCCCAAAATATCGAATCATAATGTATCAAAATAAGTGTATCAGCTGAGCTATGATGGTTCGGGGTGAGGCCTCACAACCTATACAACAATCGTAGGTGGTGGCTTCTGTAACCACCTGCACAACTTGGCTTACCACCTGTGCATATCTGTTCCACAACCTGCAAATGGCACAAAAACACAAAAAATTGTCAATTAGGCATGTTTCATGTCGGGTTCACCAAATGTAAGACCAAAAAAAGGCATTTTAGCATATATAGGAAACCACAAACCCTAAATAGTATGCTAAACCTATCTAATCTATCATGAAAGCTATTTGCAAGAGGAATTCATAAACATAAGCATAAACACTTAAAAACCCCCCTTTAAAGGAAGCTCCTATGTCCTTCTTTCTTCTCCATAATGAGATTGATGTTGCTCCTTGCACACACGCAATTACACAAAAAGCCATGTTTTTCTAACGAGAATACTAGAAGATTTCTAACAATTCTCGAGGTTCTCAAAATCTTGTGGTTAACCTTGAATGAGAGGAATAGTTCTCAATTTATAGGAAATGAGGATCAATTAGATGAGGATTGCAAGAATCCGTGAATAATGAAGATATTTGGTTGGTGAGATTTTAGGAAGCATGATATGGGGTAGATAAAATGAGGAGATACTAAAAATATTTGTGAAGCACCTTAATAGGGATGAGAATCCTCAATTAAGGGATATGATATTTAGGTAGGATTAAGAATCATTGATCAAATTAATAATTCAATATTCTCAATATTCCTCAAAATCTATAATTAGATTTATGAAATTATGAAAATCTCATAAATTGAAATTAGCCAATTAATTAATAAAAATTAATTAACTGTTGGAGACTTAGGGAAAAGGGAATAAATAAATTTTATTTATTTATTCAATTAGGACCTAGGATAAACTATGGGTTATTCATCCTAAGAGGGAAATTAGTAAATTATTGATCAAATTGAAGGTGTTAATATCAAATTAAAATGATTTTGATGATATTGATAAGAATTAGGATCAATTATGGGGGTTCTAGAATAGTTTAGGAAATCACGAGGCATCGATGAGCTTTGACAATGCTCTCGCGATAATGATTAGAAATGATATAATGGAATCAATGAACTTGGATGATGCCAGAGGATAAATAAAGATAGGGAGACATCGATGAACTTGGAGAATGCTACTAAAATATGAAAGTGACAGTGAGGCATCGATGATCTTTGAAAATGCCAGAGGATTGATTGAAAGAGATTGATAAGAAATTGATATGAGTTTGGAATCAAATGGAATATAGGTTGAATTGAAGGTGTTGATGTCAAATTGAAATGATTTTGATGATATTGATAAGGTTTAGGATCAATTCCAAGGGTTCTAGAATAGTTTAGGAAATCATGAGGCATTGATGAGCTTTGACAATGTGCCCGCGTAATGATGATTGGAAATGATTGAAAAGCACCAATGAACTTTGATGGTGTCGTAAGATTGAAATTTAAATGGGGAGACATTGATGATCTTGGACAATGTTCCTGAAATAATGATGATCAAAAATAGTATTGACAAATGTGGACAACACTATTGAATTTGATCGGTTTGGAAATTAGGCATTGATGATCTTGGACAATGCCCTAGAATGGTCAGAATGAGTCCAAATTTTTTTTCAAGTGATTAGGAATAGAATAGAATGGGTTTGAATTGATTTAGGAAGGTTTGGAATGGTTTAGGATCAAATAGGATCAGTTTAGGATCAAATAGGATTGGTTTAGGGTTGATTGGAAATGATTAGGAAAATGATCAATTTGATAAAGAGAGTAGAAATGTTAGTAATTGATGACATGGAAGAATGACACAATATTAGTGAATGATAAGCATCAAACACACAATATAGAAGACATGTTGAAAAGGGGGCATAGGCAATGAACCATTTTTAGGTGTCTACAATACCATTTAAACATCTTGAATGCTTCTGATTTCTCTTTTAATAACATAATAGTCATCATTCTAGAATAATTATCAAAAAAGAGAATGAAGTATCTATCACCATAGTAGCTCTTTGTTCTCATGGGTCCACATAGGTCAATATGGACTAGCTCTATAATAGCATTAGATGTGTAGGTTTTTCTTTTGAAACTAGACTTTGTCATTTTACCTTTTTGAAAATTCTTACACATGACATGGTCGGGTTTTGACATGCTTGGTAAGCCTCTTACTTTCCTTATATTTCTTATCCTAACCATATTGTCAAAATTCACATGACATAACCTTTTATCCCACAACCATGTGTCTTAATTTCTATCCATTAAACAAGTGGTCTTAATATCATCAAGATAGAATAGGTTACCTTTTGTCTGTTCACCAGTTCCGATCAACCTTCCTGATTCATTAAAGATCTTTGCCTTTTTGTTTGCAAATGCAACTCAGTGACCTATGTTATTCAGCTGTGAAACACTTAATAGGTTATAGTTAAGTCCTTTTACCTAGTATGCATTTTCACATCTGATCAGATTATTCAACATTATGGTTCCTTTACCTTCAACCAGACAAGGTGAGTCATTACCCATTCTTACTGATCCACCATTATAATATTCAAAAGTTTCAAACTTTTCTTTATCTCCAGTCACGTCGTGAGTACAACCACTATCAATAATCCAGACATCATTCTTACTAACCTTAGATATGAGTGCAATTTCAACATACCTTTCCTCTTCGTCTCAATCATCTTTCATAGAAACAAATACCACCTCAATATTTTCATCAAATTCAGAGTTAGTATTTCTAGCTTTGTTCTCAGCCAGGTAACAAGATTTCTTCCCTTTGTCCTTGTAGTCTCGGTTATCTCTTCTATCAGATTTTCAATTTCTTTGGTAATCTTAGTCATCACCTCTATCAAAATTCTTTTCATAAGTTCTTTCATTACTTTAGGTATTTTTTTTCCTTGTTTCCTTTAGGTATTTTTTTAATCTTTCATTTAATGATTCATGATTACCAATACCAAGAAGCCATATTAGTGCAACAAAATGGTGAGCACTTAGGCCTTAAGGTCAAAATACAAGCTATGACACTTATGTGATAACTACCCTAATGGGACCCTATAATTTTCAACATTTTTTTTCTTTATAACACTATACCATGAAAATTATTATTGGAAAAGGGAAACAATTTCTTAACAGATAGAATATTGCTGTTTGCAATAGCAGAATATTATTGTTTGAGTTATCATCACCTTACCATGCATCAAATTTCCACCTTGTCCTTTACCAATTAAATTCCATCTTCAAATATCTCTACACACAATTGATATTAGTCCAACTAGATAAATAAACCATTGTCCTACGCGTGTCCCAAAGAATAGGGAACAAGGAACACTTTATTTTTGTTCATTTTTATGAATGTCTGAGAAGAGATTGTTTAACTATCACAAATTGAGAGTATAGTAAATCAGAAGGGAGTAAAGAACTAATAATAATGCTATATACAAGATACTACTAATGCTAGTGTTTTTATATTTGACAGATGACAACATTAATGCTAGTATTTTTATATTTGACAGGTGACAACATTAATATCTTAATTTAGAGTATAGGAGACAATTTTTTGGTATAATTATAGCCTGAATATTTTCCTATAAAGAAAGACCATGTCTGACAATATCAACCCAGAACAAAATAGGGATGCAATTGCTAGATTGTGGTCTAACTTGAAAATAAAAGGTGATGGAAAATGTTATTGTCCCTGCAATATTTGCAAGGGCTTAAAGAATCGAAGATATCTAATCAAAATAGTTGAGGAACATTTTAGGCAGCATGGTCACATTGAAGGGGGGAATTAATTTCCTCCATTGGTATGTATTTCAATATATTATTTTAATAGTTTATATACATAAGAAATCAATTGATGATGACATCATGGTCATGGTTAATTTAAGGTCATCATTTTGATATAAGTCAACCACCCTAGGTTTCATGTTATGAACCATGAAAATCTAGAGAATGTGGATTTCCAATTGGGGGAACATGGAGGTGTGAATATCGAAGTAGAAAATAATGATCCCATGGAAGAAGATGATCCTGCGGCAGATAATGAAATTGAAGATGATGTTACTGATCATGATGATCAAGATGATGGTACTGGTGCAACTGATGATGATAATGAAGATGACCTTGATGTACCTATACTTGAGAAGGCATACAAGCCCCTATACGAAGGCTCCCAAACAAATCTTCTTGCTGCTGTATTGTTGTTGGTGAACTCAAAGGTTATGAATATTTTATCCAACGTAGAAATCACATATATGTCAAGGTTGTAACCACTTGAATTTGGTCTGTCGCAACTATGGACCCTATTTTCCCTAAGTGTGATCATACCCTTGGTTTATGTCCAAACAACCCTGTTACTGCTTGGCATAATTCTTTTAATCAATTTAATATCCTAGGTGATTTTTATCACTGATTTATATTAACTATTATAGCCATATAATTCAAATCAATTTTGACCAATCAAATCAAATCAAA
>MU226052.1:2365094-2382857 GCA_018584345.1 Thuja plicata | reverse complement strand
AAAAATGGTTATCTAGAAACTTTGGATAGTGTTTCTCATCCATGCATGAAATGTGCTAGTGATCGTATAAAATTACTTTAGGCCTCCAGTATTGATGAGATGTACAAGTGTAAAATGTTTTTGCAAGGCTGTGATATATTTGTGCAGTGTACATAAATGCAAGGTGGTGATTATTCTCAACGATCAATAGGTAGCTAGGACTAAAGATAACACAGCTCAAGAGACCATCATAGGTTGTCTCTTTCTTCGGTCTATATTATTGATAGAATGTTTTACCTTTCATTAGCTCATCAAATCTCAGGATTTGAAAGAATTTAATAGAATATTTTCAGGACAACGTATATTATTTAAGTTGACGTTGCACGAATTTATCTACTTCACGCACTTGTATACTATGAAGATGGCCATGCTTCTTTATCGCCATCCTCATAGTCTACAAGTGCACGAAGTAGATAAATTCATGCAACATCAACTTAAATAGTATATGTTGTCATGAAAATATTCTATTAAATTCTTTCAAATCCCCGGATTTGATGAGCTAATGAAAGGTAAAACATTCTGTCAATAATATAGACCGAAGAAAGAGACAACCTAGGATGGTCTCTTGAGCTGTGTTAACTTTAATGTGCCTATCTGTTAGTTTTTTGACAATTTATAATTAATTCTGATGGTAGCACTATGCTTTTGGCAGACAAAATGTCAGAGAAAAATAATTTATGACATTTATTGTGACAGTAATGCTATACGTTCGACAGTTTGTTCCGACAGAGACTGTATATTTTTGATAGGTCTTGTTATCAGAATTCTAATGGATGAACCGCAGGAAATGCCATAATGAATCCATTGTCATGTGCAAGTTTCCAACATGACATGGTGTCGGTAAACCAATGGGTATGTCTTCTCTCACAATTTCCAATGCAAAAATAGCGACGGACTCAGGTGTTGAAATTCTGACAAATGAGCGTTGCAAATCTGACAAATGGCCGTCAGAATTTGACCTCAAATGTACTAGTGATTTGATGTAAAAAGTGATGAAGAAATATTACTTGGATATTCTACTAAGAGTAAATCTTCCAAATGTTTGAACAAGACAACTAACAAAATCATTGAGAGTGCAAATGTGAAAGTTGATGAATTTTCTTGATACTTTACCGACACTGAGGCCTAGCATTACTAGGCAATAGACTAACATTATCAGTCAACATGCAAATGTCACCGGGCAATAGATAGCACAAACTGAGAATTAGGAAAATGTTGATACAAAAGGTCATGAACCATAAGACAATGAAGATACTGAAGAAGATGATGGAGGACCAAGAACCGAACCTATACTTTCTAAATATGTGAGAAGACACCATCCATGAGATCAGATCATTGGAGATAAAAGAGAATTAATTTTGACAAGAAGTAAGTTCAGAGATGATACTTGTTTAATTTGTGAATTTGAACCTAAGAATGTTAGAGATGCATTAGAAAATGAAGAACGGTTTAATGCTATGTCTGAGGAGATTGAGGAGATATAGAAAATTAAGACTTGGACATTAGTACCAAGACCAAGTGATAAAAATATCAATGGCACGAAATGGATTTTCAAAAACAAATTGAATGAAGATGGGAATATAATCAGAAATAAAGCAAGATTGGTTTGCAAAGGGTATGCACAAGAAGAAGGAATTGACTATGGAGAAACTTTTGCACCCATTGCTAGACTTGAAGGAGTAAGGATACTACTTACATACACTGCATATAAAGGATTCAAGGTATATCAGATGGATGTGAAATCTGCATTTTTGAATGGAATACCAGAAGAGGAGGTATACATTGAACAACCTAAAGGATTTGTTGACCCTAATCAGAGATACAGGGTATGTAAGTTACATAAAGCTTTATATGGACTAAAGAAAGCACCACAAGCATGGTATGAAAGACTAAATTCTTATCTAATCAGTATTGGATTTATTAGGACAAGTGACAACAACAATTTGTATTTAAAAAGTGGAAATGAAGATAAGACACTTATTGCTGAGATATTTGTTGATGATATAATATTTGGAGGTAATGATAACTTATGCACTTCATTTTCTGATGAAATGAGGAAATAATTTGAGATTTCGATGTTTGGTTAGATTAAATTTTTTCTAGGATCACAAGTTTTACAACGAACTGCAGGGACATACATTACTCAATTAAAATACATCAAGGAAGTATTAAATACATTCATAATGGAGGAATCTAAACCAGTCAAAACACCTATGGTGATAGGATGTAAACTGACAAAAGAGGACAAGATGCCTGAGGTAAACCAAACATTGTACATATCTATGATTGGTAAATTAATGTATATTGTACACACAAGACCAAACATTGCACACATTTTTGGAATAATAGCAAGATTTTCTGATAGCCCCAGAGAGTCACATATGAAATCTGTTAAAAGAATTTTTATATATTTGAAGAATACTGATTATTATGGACTTTGGTATAAAAGAGAAGGAAAATTTGAATTGAAATTCTATACATATGTTGATAAGACTAGAATTATTGATGAAAAAAAGAGCACTACTGGTGGAGCATTCTTTATTGGTGAAAGACTAGTTACTTGGATTAGCAAGAAGCAAGGATGCATATCACAGTCAAATGCAGAAGTAGAGTATGTTGTTGTTGCTGCAAATTTTTCTAACATAGCATGGATAAAAAAATTGTTAAAAGGATTAAATGAGGAAATCACCGAACCAGTGATGATTTATTGTGATAACACAAGTGCTATAAATATTTCAAATAATCCAGTGATGCATGGACAGATAAATCACATATCTATAAAGTATCACTACTTGTGGGAAAAGGTACAAGACAAACAAGTAATACTGCAATATGTACAATCAAAGGAACACCTTGCAGACATATTCACAAACCCCTTACCAAAGGATACATTTGAGTACATGAGAGGTAGACTAGGGGTCAGTCACTTGTCTATTGGTAACTAAGAAGATTAGGAGGTTGCATCAACCTACATGAAATAATAATATCTATCATGTTGATGCAAAATATGAACTAGACCGAAACAGAGATATCAGTACACTAAAAGGTACATACTACACCGAATTACAGAAAAAATTTATTCTAGCTACTGAATAGCTACATATTTCTTTTTGGCATTGTTGTCAAAGGAAGAGATAATCAATGAAATATCAAGGAGATAATTGATAAATATATCCATCCAAGGGAGAAAAGAGAAAGGGAGAGACAAATCTAATCTATAGAGAGATTCAAGAGCTAAAAAGACAAAATTGCAGGGAGAGTCTGCATATTTTCATTTATTCTAACACAGATTATATTCAAGCTAGGGAGAGATATTGAATTGTTACAGTTGTAGAACAAAAGTTTGGTATTTTTTGTATGAAATATTATATTGCATATTTCATATTTTGTTTCCATCAATGCCAAAGGGAGAGATTGATGAACTATAAGTGTTTATATGTTTGAAGTTATTTGTTGATATTCAACCGAGTTGCAAAAGTGATGATAAACATTATCAGTTAATGTATTTTCAATGATGTCAACTTATTTGAGTATTATTATGGTGGAAAACATGTGTCATGTATTTAAGATTTGGAACAAACAATGTTTATGTGGTTAGAAAAATGAAGAATTATGTATATACTGAGTAGTAGTGTAAACCGAGTTAAACACAGTGTATACCAAGTGACAGTATTTACCGAGCAAGGGATTTCCAACACAACTATTGATTGAGAAATCAATTCAAAAACAAGGCTGACTAAATGTTGAGCTGGAAATTGATGATTTTGAGGCAATAGATAAAGTTTGTTATTTGATTAAATGATTATGAAAATTCAACGGAGATCGAACGATAGAGATTGAAACATGTTTTTAACACAACAACTAAGGAAGGATCAATCGGAAAAATAAATGATGAAGATTAAGAAACAAGATTTGAAGGATGAAAATTAAATGATACATGATGTCTATATAAGAGACAAGAGATTCATTTATGTAGAGTGCAAGTATTGATATATGTTGAACCATACATGCAAATTTGATGTATGACTGATCAAGCTGGTTAAAGAAAGAACTGAGTGTAATTTTGCAGACATCATCAAGAAAACAAAAGAGAACCGAGTAGAACAATGATGAAGAATGATATGAACCGTAGTGAAAAAATTGATCAGAGGTATTATACACTTAGAATAGATCTGAATATCTACAAATCAGAGTTGTATTTGAATCAGATCATTACTGTATCAGTTTAACCATTGTTACAGATAAATCTCTTAACCGAGTGGGATAGTGAATCCTTATTATTACATTCAGAGAATGTTAATTGTTTTCTTGTTGACCCCATAGTGAATGCATGGTCAAGAGAGAACTGGTAGTTTTAAATCCTCTAACAAGCTCACATTTAACAACATGCATTGTAACCTTTAACATGGTTGGCTCTTCACCGAGCTCACTTCAGAAGAGTAAAAATATTTTGGGTTACCAGTCATAGGTGGTTTTTCCCTTAGTAGGGTTTCAACATTAAAAACCTATGTGTCAATGTGTATGAATGTTATGGATTGTTATTTTACTTTACAGTTTATTTTGTTGACCTAGATCAGTAATCATAGTATTAATTTACTAATACTCAGTAAACACTATTGATGAAAGTTTAGATTTACTGAATATATTTACACCTAGTTGAATTATATCATTGAATTTGTTTTGTTATACATCTAGGGGAATTTGGGACTCTAGGATAATTTTGTGAGGGCACTAAGTCTAACAGATTCACCCCCCTCTCAATTATTCTAACAAATTTTTACTATCAAAATTAATATATTTAATCCAACTATACATGATCTTGTAGGTCTTCAGACAAAGGGAAAATTTGTATGTCCAATTTGTGGTCCAAAGATGAAATCTCGTCATTCAAAAATTTTAGGAAAGTAGGTGTTTGATGACTATAGACACTTTCTCCACAGAAATAAATTATACCAAATTACCAAAAAACATCTTTTCAATGGGAAAGAGACTACATCAAATCCATGGAGAATGACACCTCGCCTATGGAATTTAGAATACAATAGAATAATCATCGAGGTAATGTCATTCCATCTTATGGGTTTTGTTTGAAATTTATATTTTGATATTGTGTTTTGTTTACTGATGATGTAATTGATTCTTACGAAGGTCGTCAAGGCATTAATGATCAATTTCCAAAAGGAATGAAAAGTTATCCTACACAATTTAGTAGGTTTTTTGTACTACGAGAAACTCCCAATCATGCATTTGTTTGATGCTATACATATTGGAAAGTATGTAACAGAAAACATTATAGAAAATATTGGATGGAAGGCGTGACAAAGACAAAATTATCAAAATTTGTAGTGACATTGAAGAATCCAACCATGAAATAAAAAATTTCATTCGATCAAATAAAAATGGAGACCAGATTGATATAAGTTCCCTTCCTTGGTTATTGTCAGAGCAACAGAACAATGCTATAAAAGAAGTCATACAAAAAATTCAATTTCCCACAAGATTTGCTGCGAACATAAACAATCTCATATCAAAGAGAAGTGAATTTGGGCCAGGGATGAAAAAACATGATTGACATACATTTATTAAGGTAATTCATGTTATTATGTATTCACTATATAATTGTATACTACATGTAGTACTTTTCATTGTATTATTTTAAAAAATATTGAAAAGATCATTTTACAATTATTGTAATATGTTCTACCTTGATCTCTCCCACACCACTTTGACAAAAGTGTCAAAAAAGTTATATATGATCTTGTAAAATAGATGAGGTGGTTGTCATTGAAATAAATCAATAAAAAAGATATAAAATATTGGAAGAGAAAAATTCCTCATCTTATGTGTAAAACGAAAAACTGTCTACCTAAAAAAATTTCAATGCACAAGAACACTACCTTATACATCAAGTTGAGGAGATTGAATTGTGTGGACCTGTACAAAATAGGTCAATGTGGATAGTTGAGAGGCACTTTGAATTTTTAAAGGGCTTGGTTCGATAGAGAGAACATCTTAAGGGTTCTATGGTGGAGGGATATATGGTATACGAGATGATGGTGTACATTAGTGAATATCTTCCTAAGTTTGCAGTAAAGATCCATGTAGATCGTATTTGGGATCCCAACTCCATTAACAAATTTGAAGGGGAGTACTTGATGGGAAAAGGTAGACTGAGGAAAGTGAGAAGTAATTATAAGATGTTATTATAGTTAATTAATTCTTATTACTCATCAATATAAGTTGTTTCTAAGTGGTCTATTTTTTTATACAATTGGTCGAGAGTGGGAGGCATTACATTTGTATATTATAAATAATCTTGATTGGATGATGGTATGGATTGAATGATGTCAAAAAAATGATTGCTCATTAACATGGAAAGGTTTTGCTTCATTGGTTAAAGAAGCTCACCGTAATGAAGATTCTAATGTTAATCCAATGGTAATTGATCTATCATATGATCTAATAGGTAGACAGGTACGTAAAAATTTATTAATCATCATGACCCATATGTTTAATATCAACTCATGATGCAAATAATTTTGACATGCTTTTAAAATTGCAGGTCAAGCACCACAAAGATATGTACTATCATGGCCACAAATTTTACATAAAAAGTTGGATGACACAAAGAAATTTTTTTGATTTTGGGATAGCTATAGTCTTCAAGGTCACTAATATTTCATCTATAAATGACATACATCCTCAACAATCTCAAAATTGATAATATGGCATCTTGGATGGTATACTTGAGGGAGACTTTAACTCCTTCAAATTAGTTCTATTCATCGTCCAATGGTACAAACTACGACTAAATCAAAATGATCATGATAGAACTATTATTGAACAATATAATGGATTTAGAATGATTAATACAAGTTTTTTTGAGCCAGTTGGAGATGAGCCCTATGTTTTTCCAAACCAATTTTATCAAGTGTTTTACTTAGAGGTTCCACATAAACCGGGTTGATCATTTGTTGTTAGAAATTATCCAAGAGGAAATCTGGTAAAGTTTAATGTGATTGAGGAAGAAGATATCAAAGATGTGTTAGAATAACTAAGAGGGGGGAGGGTGAATCAGTGCCCTAAAAAATTAATCCAATAATTCAACCAAAACTTAATACCACATATATAAACCTCTAGTTATCTTCAGTCCTACAAGATGTATGCCTCTAAATAATCTTATCAAATAACTACTGCTCGGAGTATGTTGTTTATCCTTTTTCTTAAGCTTTACCGCATAGTAGTCTTAGCCTTTGCCGAAATAAAGTAAATAACTTAGTGTTTACTGATCAATCCTATTTTAGTAATGTGTAAAGAAAAACATCAAAGAAACAAATCATATACACATTTGACACAGATTTTTAACGTGGAAACCCTGTTAGGGGAAAAACCCCTTGGGACCATTAACCCAAAATTTTCACTCTTCTGAAGTGAGCTCAGTGAAGAGCCAACCATGTTAAAGGTTATAAACACATTGTTAACTGCAACCTTGTTAGAGGATTTATCACTAATAGTTTATCACTTGACCTCAGATTTACTATGCTATCAACATGAAAACCTTTTGATACTCCTTGGGATGCATCTCAATATATAAAGGATGGTTAGATGCTACTCTGTTAAGAGATTTTATGAATCAATGGTTAAACAAAATCAGTATATGATTTGTTCTAAAATACAATTTAAGCTTGCTGATGTTTAGATCTATTGTAAGCCCATAATGTCATTCTGATCAATGTTTCCCTTCTGTTCCTTTTCTCCACTTCTTTTTTCTCAGTGAATGTTATTTCTTCTCTATTGGTCGGTGTCTGTAGAAAACTTTAGCTCTGTTCTTTAGCTTGTATGATATGGTTTGTATGAAGACTTCTTATCTTCACCAGAATTCTCTTCAGCATTCTCTCTTTTCATAATGAATTATCTTGTATCTTTTATAGACATGATTTCACCATTTCTAAGTCCTTGTCTTTCTTGTTCTTGACGTGATCCGCAAATCTCACCATTCTTTCTTTAAATCTTTCTTTAGTTTTATCTCGTAGATTTCTTCTTGAAAAATTGAATAAAACTAGTTTTAAATCTATAGCTTATCTTTAGCTATTAATTTGGTCAATAAAAATAATGAAATAAAATAGTTAACTCTATATTTTAGCTCTTGCCAGCTAAGTCTTTTGTCATTTCTGAACTTGAGTTCTGATTGGTGTTTAACTCCTTGTTTGCTTGGTCTTAAGTTCAGTTGTCCTTGGGCATCTTTGTCTGTCAAGGTTTTCTATCTGTTGGGAAACACTCTGACCTTTAGTTCTACTCGGGTATCACTTTGGTTTTGCTTGGTAATGCTTTCTTAGGTATTTTTCTTGGTTTACACTATGACTCTTCTCGGGGTTCTCTATCTGTCAGTGTGCATTGTGCATCGGTATTTGTTGTCACTTGGTGTATATTGTAATTTTATGCATTACTAATAAAATAGCCTTTATCTTTTTGGTTCTTTGAAGTCTTTGACTATATTTATATGACCAATCAGAGAATATCAAGTTGACATCAATGAAAATACAATACATTAATTGATTTAATGTCTTGCATTAACTTTCTGAATCTCGGTGATCATCAACTCTGTCATTTTCAAACATTCAATCAGTTATAGTTCATTAATTTCTCCCTTCGACATTGATGAAAACACACAACATAATACTAATACAATATGAAATATATCAGTTGTAGTTCATCAATCTCTACCAAAATTATTTTTCTATAACCAATACAAATGTGTGACTCTCGGTAAGCACTTCTAGCTTAGATTTGATTCTTGTAGAGTACTTTCTTCATTCTCTATTCCCTTTACTGGATAGGTGTAGCAACTTTTGATTCCGTCTCTCCCTTTTTAATATAATTTCTTCTCCCTTTTCTGGATAGATATACAGTGTTAACTTTTCCAATTCTCTCCCTTAGATGGATGTTTCTTTGAATCTTTCTTTGATGTTTTCTCTCCCTTTAATTTTTCCTCACCTTGATGGATAGTTCTTTTCTCTTTGACAACAATATATTTCTCTCCATATTCATTAAGTACAATTAATTCTGATATATATTTCATATGGATATAATCTCTCCATTTGACAGCAATGCCAAACTAAATATCTTTCTTTTTTTATTTTATTCCTTGAACTTCCTCTCCATTAGCAATACAATAACTCTAGTGTTCATTACAGATAAATACCTTTTTGTGTATTGATAAATCTTTCCAGTCCATCTCTTTGCTTTCATTAACATGAATGATCTTTTGATTGTGTGTAGGCTGATGCAACCTCCTAGTCAGCTTGGTGACCAATAGATAAGGGTCAGACCCCTAGTCTCTTTCTCAGGTACTCAAATGTATCTTTATGCAATGTCTTTGTGGATATGGCTTCTAACTATTCCTTGGAATGAACATATTCCAGTATCATCTCTTTCTATTGTACTTGTTCTCTTAAGTAATGATACTTGATAGAAATATGATTTTCCTTAGCATGCACTACTGGGTTCTTTGAAATATTTATTGCACTTGTATTATCACAATAGATAATCACCAGCTCAAGAATTTTAATATTCATACCTTCTAGTAATTGCTTGATCCATGCAATGTTAGAGAAATTTGCAGCATCAGCCACATTTTTGCTTCTATAGTAGATTGTGAGATGCATCCTTGCTTCTTACTTATCCATGTGACAAGTTTGTCACCTATAAAGAATGCTCCTCATGTTGTGCTCTTTCTATGATCTAAGTTTCCAGCCCAATCAACATATGTATAGACTTGAATCTCAAATCTTCCTTCTCTTTTATACCATAGACCATAGTCTTTGGTATTCTTTAGATATCTCATAATTCTTTTGACAACAGTCATGTGTGCCTCCTTGGGATTAGCAGAGAATCTTGCAACTATTCCAACTGCATGTGCTATATCTGGTCTAGTATGAACAACATACATGATTTTTTCAATTATAGATATATATAGGGTCTGATTTACCTTGGTTGATTTGTCTTCCTTTGTCATCTTGCATCCATTTCCATAGGTGTTCCAACTGGCTTGGAATCTTCCATCTTGAATATCTTCAAGACTTCCTTGATGTATTTGGATTGTGTGATATAGATGCTTGCATCCTGTTGAAGAATTTGTAGACCAAGAAAGAATTTGATCTCTCCAAACATTGACATCTCAAAATATTTTTTCATTTCATTAGCAAATGATTTACACAACATATCATTACCTCCAAATATGATATCATCAACAAATATTTCAGCAATCAAAATGTTATCATCGGTATCTTCTTTTAAATACAAATTACTATTTTCACTTGTTCTTAAAAATCCAATACTTATGAGATAGGAGTGAAGTCTTTCATACCATTCTCTTGGTGCTTGTTTGAATCCATACAAGGCTTTGTGTAGTCTACAAACTACGTTTCTCTTGTTAGGATCAACAAACCCTTCTGGTTGTTCAATGTATACCTCTTCTTCTAGTATTCCATTTAGGAATGCATATTTGACATGCATTTTGGTGGTACCCTAAATTTTGATAATTTAGAAGTCCCAATCCATTATCAAGAAGCATGTTTATTCATACTAAAAAATATCAATGGAAGGAAGATTTACGACACAAATAAATAGAACTAACTAATCGAAGCCTTCAAAAAATGTTGGAATTTAGACCTGCTACAAAGATGATTTTGACAGAGGATAAAGATGGTTGAATTTTAAAAATCTAAAAATGACCCAGTTTGGGAAATCAAATTTCCTAACTCCAGTAGAAATATTATCTTTTCACGAGGTGTTTTTGATTTTTGACCAAAGCCAAATCCAAAAGTTAGCTAGTTATTTTTTAGTTAGTTTATTATTTTTTCAAAATAATTTGTAATAAGAGTTGTGTCTTTTCACCCTAAAGAGGTGTGAAAGCCACTCAAACACATATATATACATAATGTAAAATTTAAAGAGAAGAGAAAACAAGATAATACAATTTCACATATTTGGATAGTCTTTAATCAACAAGTATAACATGAACCTAGATGTACTATTTTTATAAAATTAATAAAGATAAGTCTTTTTTCTTTCACATGTCTAATAGTTTCATTATCATTTTACAATTAGTCCCTCGAATAAACCAATAGAACTTCTTCAAATTGATATTTTGATGTGCATGCTTCCTTATTTGTTAAATAGTCTATATTTTCAATTGGTTTTCTCATTTTGCATGGTTAAATTCGGTTGATTGAGGCCTTAGTCAATTGGTTTGTCATCTAAGAAGTATTACCCTTTTGAAATATCTCTGAATTTGTTTTAGGTTGCATGTACATTCCATAACACCTTTGAAGTGATAAGTTTTCTTGTAAAACTATCTCCGAGGTTGAACATAAGATTGGAATGATCTTGACTCTATTGCCCATGGTAGAATAAGGCACTAGTCTAATCATTATTTGGATTATAGTTATTCAGTTTATTGTTTATAGTTTTAAGATATCTTAGGTATCTATTCATTTCAAATTACATACACATTTACTAAACATTCTTTCAATTACTTAAAGTATTTTAGTTTATAGTTCATGATATATTTCTTTAAGTTAGATTTCTTTCAAGTTCCTTGCCATACTTGAGAGAGAAGGTTGAAGTGTTTCTTATCTGCTATAAAAATCCTTGTAACTTGAAGGATAATTCAAGGTATAGGCCTACCAGCCTTGGTTTTGCAGAGCTAGAATTGCAGAAGTTCCAACCTTGCTTTGGTTGTTACTTGTTAGTTGGCCAAATCACTTGGGTTTCCAAGCATTGGATTGGCAAGTCCATAGGAAATCCAATTTAGCATTTTTGGGCACAAAAAAATTGGCGACTCTGTTGGGGACTTGTTCAAAAGAACATTTATGTATTTTACCTAGAAGCTCTGGTTATATATTTAAGACTCTATTGGGAGAAAAGAACTCAGAAGACAGTAAGTATTTTTCTTTTGATAAGAAGGTGGTGACTCTATTGAATAAAGCATTTTAGTTAGTGACTCTACTGAGGGAGAAGACTCAGAAGGAGATGGTGGAATAATTTTTTAAATGTATCCATCATTTCAAAGAAATCCTTTTATTCCAGATGGTATCAGGCCATTGGATCTTAGGAGATTTCAATGCATCCCAAATAAGTTATCCCCTAAAATTTTACAACTTCTACCAAAGTTCAATGGAGAATGGGATGAATTGACACTACAACACTTGGATGGATTTTATACATTCATAGAAGATTATGAGGTTTCTATAGAGGATCAGGTGATGAGGCTATTTTTAAGGATGTTAAAAGATAATGCCAGACAAGTGTATGAATCACTACCCACACAATCCATCTCATCATGGAGACAGTTTGAGCAGTGGTTTCTTGATATGTTTCATGATGCCAGTGGTGAAGAAGAAAACATGTGTTATAAACAAGACATGTGCTATGAATAGGAAAGAGAGCCAAATTATATTTTGGAGGAAGAATCTTACATGTCCCCTTTGGATATATTCTTCAGTTTGGAAAGATATAAAGGTGATTCTACACTACATTTGTTCATGAGAATGATAAAGATCTATCAGTAAATACCTTCAGATATCAGGCCTCTGGGAAGGGAATTAATGGATAAAATTTGTGAGTTAGGAATCTACCATGATTCTCAACTACTAGCTTTTCTTGAGAAAATATGTGAAGTATTGAGGGAAGAAAAGAATGATGACATAGAGGAAGAAAATTTAGATCAGATTGAAGTAGAATCTCTACGTAGTGATATTTGCATGGAAACATGTATCAATGACCATGATGATGAGGAAAAAGATCTTCTCAGTACAGAAGAAATCTCATATTTACTAGACATGGAATATCAAAAACATGTTGAGAAGAGTGGTCAAAGTTTTTTCTCAATGCACCATGATAAGCAAGTTGATGGATCAGTACATACTCAGGGGGTACTAGATGAAGAAGATGATAAATTTCAAGATTCAAATAATGGAGATGAAATAGAACAACATACAACATATAAACACGAAGAATTTTTAGATGACATATCTCATGGAGATATGCCCGATTTCTCTATATCCTTGAATCCATTATTTGAAGAATATTGTACATACAATCAAGTCCATGAACATCATGATAAATATAGTGAGCCTAGTGATCATTTTGAAGATGATGAAACTCAAAATATGTATGGGGAAGTGTATTCAGAAAGTGAGACATGCATTATTTCATCCTATGAGCATAAGTTGTATCAAACATGTGAAGATGGGATGGAATCAAATAGACATAATGAGGAGAATGTGTTGAAGATTAGTTCTAAAAATTATCTAAGTATCTTATCTGATCAAATTCTTGATAAGAAGGAAATTCCTGAATGCGAGTTATCTCCAAATCCTTTTTGTGAAAAGAAACAAAATCTTGAGTATAGGGAAGATTGTGTACGTAAAGGCATCCAAGTAGAAGAGCCTAATCTATTTACTTGTAGGGTTGATCAAATGCATAGGGATCTTCTATTTAGAAAGGACTACAATGCACCTGCTGACTTTTCTTAAGGTAAACAAAAGTCAAAGTGTGTTAATAAAGAAATGAATATTATCCATGAGAGTGGTGGCATCACATTCGGGAGATCCAAAGTATTACATGATCAAAATTATGTATTCGATAGAGGAAAGAAGCAGTGTTCATTTTTTGGGGGGCCTGGGGCCACCCAATTGAAAGTTCCTATGCAAGTTCTTCATGAGCCTATTGGTATAAAGATAAATCTTAAAGATGAGAACCAAATCACTTTGCATCAGATTAAGTGTGGATACTCGGTCTTCTTCTCCAGAGATAGCTAGAATCTTGTTATGCTCACATGGAGCATATGTCCCCAGAAAGAGCCACTGGTGGTACCGTAAATTTTGATAATTTAGAAGTCCCAATCCATTATCAAGAAGCATGTTTCTCCATGCTAAAAAATATCAAAGGAAGGAAGCTTTACGACACAAATAAATAGAACTAACTAATCGAAGACTTCAAAAAATGTTGGAATTTAGACTCGCTACAAAGATGATTTTGACAGAGGATAAATATGGTTGAATTTTAAAAATCTAAAAATGACCCAGTTCGGGAAATCAAATTTCCTAACTCCAGCATAAATATTATCTTTTCATGAGGTGTTTTCAATTTTTGACCAAAGCCAAATTTGAAAGTTAGGTAGTTATTTTTTAGTTAGTTTATTATTTTTTCAAAATAATTTGTAATAAAGGTTGTGTCTTTTCACCCTAAAGAGGTGTGAAAGCCACTCAAACACATATATATACATAATGCAAAATTTAAAGAGAAGAGAAAACAAGATAATACAATTTCACATATTTGGATAGTCTTTAATCAACAAGTATAACATGAACCTAGATGTACTATTTTTTCAAAATTAATAAAGATAAGTCTTTTTTCTTTCACATGTGTAATAGTTTCATTATCATTTTACAATTAGTCCCTTAGATAAACCAATAGAACTTCTTCAAATTGATAGTTTGATGTGCATGCTTCCTTATTTGATTCATAGTCTATATTTTCAATTGGTTTTCTCATTTTGCATGGTTAAATTCGGTTGATTGAGGCCTTAGTCAATTGGTCTGTCATCTGAGAAGTATTACCCTTTTGAAATATCTCTGAAATTGTTTTAGGTTGCATGTACATTCCATAACACCTTTGAAGTGATAATTTTTCTTGTAAAACTGTCTCTGTGGTTGAACATAAGATTGGAATGATCTTGACTCAGTTGCCCATGGTAGAATAAGGCACTAGTCTAATCATTATTTGGATTATAGTTATTCAGTTCATTGTTTATAGATTTAAGATATGTTATCTATCTATTCATTTCAAATTAAATACACATTTACTAAACATTCTTTCAATTACTTAAAGTATTTTAGTTTACAGTTCATTATATATTGCTTTCAGTTAGATTTATTTCAAGTTCCTTGCCATACTTGAGAGAGAAGGTTGAAGTGTTTCTTATCTGCTATAAAAAGCCTTGTAACTTGAAGGATGAGTCAAGGTATAGGCCTACCAGCCTTGGTTTTGCAGAGCTAGAATTGTAGAAGTTCCAACCTTTCTTTGGTTGTTACTTGTTAGTTGGCCAAATCACTTGGGTTTCCAAGCATTGGATTGGCAAGTCCATAGGAAATCCAATTTAGCATTTTTGGGCACCAACACATTTGATATACTTTGAATCCTTTGAATGAAGCATAAGCAAGTAACATTCTTACTCCTTCTATTCTAGCAACGGGTCTAAAGGTTTCTCCATAGTCAATACCTTCTTCTTGTGCATACCCCTTGCATACTAATCTTGCTTTGTTCCTTGTGACTTCTCCATTCTTATTTAGCTTGTTTCTGAATATCCATTTGGTACTAATGACATTTTTGTCATATGGTCCAGGTACTAATGTCCATGTTTTGTTCTTCTCAATCTCTTTATATCTCTTCATTCATAGCACTAACCCATTCTTCATTTTCAAGTGCAATATTAACAGATTTAGGCTCAAAATCACAAATCAAACATCTAGTGTTCAATGACTTACTTCTTGTTCTCATTCTAGCCCTTTTGTCTCCTATGATCTGGTTTTGTGGATGGTATCTTGTGATATAATTTGCAAGTATTGGTTTACCTCTTTTTTCATCATTCTGATCATCATCTTGACCTTCATTTTGATCTTCATCGCTCGGTATGTCATTGTGAGAAATTTCAGGATTTTTGGTGTTTGTAGCCTGATGCTCGGGTGCATTGTTCTGTCACTCAGGAGTGATACACTATTTCTCTGACAGAGTGTCAGGTTCTTCACTATAGAAAAACCTGTTGTAGTCTTTTGGTTCCTTTATGCTTTCCTCATCATTTTTCTCAGCAAATTCATCTACTTTGACATTTGCACTTTCAATGATTTTTTTAGAGGATTTGTTAATACATTTATAAGACTTGCTCTTGGTAGAATACCCTAGAAATGTTCCTTCTTCACCTTTGGAGTAAGCTTTCCATTTCTATCATCTTTTAATATATAATATTGACTACCAAAAATATTGAAGTAACTTACATTGGGTGTGTATCCATACCATATCTCATAAGGTGTCTTATTGGTGTCTTTCTTCAATTGAACTCTATTCAATGTGTAGACAACAGTACTAACAACTTCTCTCCAGAATGTTTGTGTGATGCATTTTTCAATCATTAGTGTTTTGGCACAATCAGGAATGGATATGTTCCTTCTTTCAACAATCCCATTTTGTTGTGGTGTTCTTGGTGCAGAAACTTGTCTTTGAATTTCATGCTCATTACAAAAGTTAGTGAATTCATCAGAAATAAATTCTCCTCTACTATCTGATCTTAGACATTTTAGTTCCTTTCCACTTTGTTTTTCAATTATAGCTTTATAACTTTTAAACATCTTGAATGCTTTTGATTTCTCTTTTAAGAACGTAGCAGTCATCATTCTAGAATAATTATCAACAAAGAGAATGAAGTATCTATCACTATAGTAGCTCTTTGTTCTCACTAGTCCACATAGGTCAGCATGGACTAGCTCTAGAATAGCATTAGATGTGTAGGTTTTTATTTTGAAACTAGACTTTGTCATTTTACCTTTTTGACAATTCTTACACATGACATGGTTGGGTTTTGACATGCTCAGTAAGCCTCTTACTTTCCTTTTATTTCTTATCCTAACCATATTGTCAAAATTCACATGACATAACCTTTTATCCCACAACCATATGTCTATGTTTCTAGTCATTAAAAAAGTGGTGTTAATATCATCAAGATAGAATAGGTTACCTTTGTTTGTTCACCAGTTCCGATCAACCTTCTTGATTCATTAAAGATCTTTTCCTTTTTATTTTCAAATAAAACTCGGTGACCTATGTTATTCAGCTATGAAACACTCAATAGGTTATAGTTAAGTCCTTTTACCTGGTATGCATTTTCACATCTGATCAGATTATTCAACATTATGGTTCCTTTACCTTCAACCAAACAAGGTGAGTCATTACCCATTCTTACTGATCCACCATTATAATATTCAAAAGTTTCAAAATTTTCTTTATCTCCAGTCACGTGGTGAGTAAAACCACTATCAATAATCCAGACATCATTCTTACTAACCTTAGATATGAGTGCAGTTTCAACATAACTTTCCTCTTTGTCTGAATCATCTTTCATGGCAACAAATACCACCTCAATATATTCATCAGATTCAGTGTCAGTATTTACAGCTTTTTTCTCAGCCAGGTAACAAGATTTTTTCCCTTTTTCCTTGTAGTCTCAGTTATCTCTTATGTCAGATTGTTAATTGCTTTGGTAATCTCGTTCATCACCTCTGTCAAAATTCTTTTCATAAGATCTATCGTTACTTCTGTCATCTTTTCTTTTGTTAGGATATATAGGAGGAAAGTGTCCAATCTCTTTACAATTAAAACATACCAATGGTAATTTACCTTTGTATCTACCATTACCTCTCTGCAATTTTCTAGCCATTAGTTCTTCAATCTCATCAAATTCTTGGTCATCACTATCACTTTCACTATCATTTCTCATAGTGTGTTTTTGACTTGATTTACTTATTTTCAAAGAAGATTTGAATGTAGACTCAATAGTTGGTAAGACACTTTTGTCAAAGTTATTCATCTCAAATTAAATAAATCTACCAATCAAACTATCAAGAGTAACATTGTTATTTTCTACTGCTCTCATTTCTTTTATAACAG
>MU226052.1:2347594-2360094 GCA_018584345.1 Thuja plicata | reverse complement strand
CATTTTATTAATAAGTTTTTTTTGCTAAGTCTATTGCTTTCATTTCGCTGAAGTTTTAATATTTAATCTTTGTCACACAATGACATGGATCCACCACATGATGACAGAGGTGGGGATGTTACTCCTACCTATTATTCAAAAAAGGTAAACCTTATTGTAATTGTACAATTTAGATAGAATAAAAATGTTATATTATTATGTTCTTTTCTTTAGGGTTTTGGAGTTATTCTCATAGTTTTGCTGATATTCCTATCACAAATTGATATTCACAGAAAGGGAAAAGAACCTACATCAACAGATACAATAGCGTCAGATATGGATGAGGACATAACATATATCCCTAACCCCATAAATATGGTCAAGAAGAAATTAAAAAAAATTAGTTCATAAATTTTTCCCATTTTGGTCTATCCAAATTCAACTGAGGAGATGCTGGCAAGGAAAGAGGAATTGATGTTACAAGCACGTTGTTATGAAGTAAGGAGTAATGAATCTTTAGTTCTAACAAAAGTTCAATAAAGGTTTATATTTTATACTCTTTTATGTCATGAACTAAAATATGTATGTGTTCTTCTTACAGGATTTTTTGTGTACTCAAGCAACTGCTCATGGACATCACAATGAGGTCGGTACTAGTACAACTCCCTCAGGTAAAATAATCCTTAAGTTAATAGGTTACAAGGAATTTTTGCTTTGGAACATTCACAAACATTGGACTTACTAATTAGAAATCTACATTTTTCATTGGACTTACTGATACTGTAGATACAGCTAGAGGAAAAGGTACAGTTACAACTAATTCAAAATTTTTAAGAAAATATTTACTCAAACTTTATTAAAAACTACTCATACTTTTTTCATTTTAGAATGTCTTTGCAAACAATGTATTTTTTAGGTCATCAAGTTAACATGACTCCTCCTCCTACAAGGACTGACTCTCCAAGATTTCTGAATGCAATGTCAGCAACAACAAGCATGCAAGCATCCATGCCTTCACAGTTTACAACTAGTAAATCCTTATTTTTCTATATTTGGTTGACATCAATGACAATAAAATACATTAACTGATTTAATGTCTTGCATTTATTTTATGCAGCTCGGTGATCATCAACTTATCATCTTCAAACATTAAATCAGTTATAGTTCATACAAGGAAACAGTTGTTGGACTGTCGGTAACATAATCACTGAGTGATAGCATTCATACAAGTGCAATGGTCAACGATAATATCTTAGCACAGTGATCACCAAAATCACTATTCATAGATTAACCCAAGAGAAGTATGGTTATAGAGCATACCAAGCACCAGTCTACCAAGAGACATTTTTATTCCCAAGAAAAGTGGATCTGAGATACATGTCAGCCAAAGCACTTCAGTCTTAAAAATAGATTTATTCTTAGCTGTAAAACCATTTCTTTAGGATCAAGTAAAGAATACGTAATAGTTTTAATCAGTCTAACTGATTGTAAACATACAAACTATGAGATCAAGGTCAAGTTGTAAACCTTTGATCATAGAGTTTTTCTTGTAAAGCATGAAACCTAATTAGGTTAAAATATTGTATATATAGATGTATAATCAATCAAAACATGAGGATAGTATCCGCAACAAACATCTATGGATAAAACAAAGAGTTTCATGTAGAAGGACACAAAAGAAAAAATTCAATTATGAAGAACAAGATTCAAGGCTACCGAGTAGGACATAGGTATTAATCAATCACTATAGGTGATACATATATCTTGTAAACTTAAAAGGATTTGTAATCATAAATTCGAGATTGCATACTATCAGGTCATAAGTATTTTTGACTACTCTCTAACGATTTTAGAAAATAGAAGAAATCATTTAAGAAGGTGGACTTAACAGTCTTATTGTAAATCTCTTAACCAAGTGCACACTTAACAGTGTTGTTAAAATCTCTTAACTTAGTAGACCTAACCAGTCTAAAATGTTACTCCTAATAGGGTAAAATAATCAGAAGTGATCACACTTGTAGCCTTAATTAACACCTTCCATTCTGCAGATAGTGAAGCTTTGTGGGTTTCATCCCCACTACAATTTTTACCTTCTAATAGGGGTTTTCTGCATTACCAATTCTTGTGTCATGTGTAACAAAGTTTCATGAATGTTTCTATGAATGTTTACATGCAATTAAATTTATGTTTTGTTATTACATGCATAAGGTAGAAAAGCAATATGGTCGGTAATGCAATTAAATATTACTAAAGGTTAAAGTGATAAAAATTTTAAGAGTACTAATTCACCCCTCCCCTCTCAGTATACACTACCATTCCATGATTCCAACAATTGGTATCAGAGCTAGATCTCTTATTTGGAAAAGTTTAAATCACTTGAGAGAAAAGATCATACAATGGAAAGGTATAAGCTTGATAAGAATATTGAGAATCAGAAGTTGCAGATACATATCTTCTATGATAAATACAAAGAAGAAAGAGTCAAGATGAGAGAGCTATTAGATGAAATAAAATCTATGGCATCTCATTTCAATGAAAATGACTATCATGAAGAAGAGATACCTAATTTTTTTGAGTCATCAGGATCTACATTTGGTAATACATCTGACACATTTGAAGGAAGAATTACAATCCTAAATTAAATCAATCAACATCTGACCAAACAAGTAAAGGTACTACAAATCGGTCAAGAGATACATATGGTAAGAATGATTGATGTTATGAATATTCTAGACAAGCTGAACAAGAAATAACATTAGCTATTGATGATAGGAGGAAGATCACTAAGAACCTATAAGAGAGAGAAATTGAATTATAGAGACTTAATGAACATCATCATGAGATCACCAATAAAATAGTTCTTACGAGTCATGAGGCCAACCAAGTGAACATAGAAATGAATGGGAAATTGAAAGCTATTGGTGAACTAAGAGAATAAAATGATAAACTAAAGCATGAAGTAAGGATTCAGCAACAATATAATGATATGATCAAGAAAGCTGATAAAATTACAAAAAGAATGGATGATTTTCTGAATGGACAAAGGAGACTCAACAAAAATACTGGTTTAGGGTATACTGAGCATGGAGAATCATCAAACTAAGCTGATAAAAAATATGTCTACACAAATACAAGAGAAAATAAGTAGTCATGCAATCACTGTGGAAAACCAGGCCACACATCAAATGTTTGCAGGAGCAAAGCTAAAGGTATTCCTAAATCTACTTCTACATTCATAGGTAAATGTTATAACTATAACAAGCAAGGACACAAAGCACATGAATGAAGATCTAAGGTGAAAAAACCAAAGAAGGAATCCTACGTGGAAAAATATTGTTCTACTTGAAAAATGCATGGCCACACATCTCATGAATGCAAGAAAAAGAAAAGGAAAGTATGAAACCAAAAGAATAAGAAATACTTATAAACTGAGAAGATTTGGTAACTCATATGTTTGGGATTACAACACATGGGTAAATTGCATAGCATGTGGTAGATATGGACACGTAGCTGCAAACTACATGAGGAAATGGATACGAAGATCAAGGAACTGGACTAACTCTAGAATGACATGCTTACACTGTCATAAGATTGGTCACATAAGAAAGGACTACAGAGACTGAGTGATAGATTCAAGCACTTTTTCTAATGGGACCACTATTGAAGATATGAGGAGAATGAGAAATCAAATGTGGAGGAAAGCTTCAAGCAAAGATGATGCTGGACCAAGCACCACAGTAGGTGACATGGTATTGGAGCACCCTTGAGAAGCCAGTCAGATTGGTGGTCTCATGTCATTTTGGGTGTTTAGAAGTGTTAAAGACCCTCTTCAAGGGCATTGTAATTATATAAGGTCATGTGGACCAAGTGCGGTGTGAGTTAGTGTTTAATTGTGCTTTCTGTTAGGTCAAAGTAGTTCATTTTGGCTCATTAATGACATTGTACTTGATAATGTGGTCAAGTGGAAAGTTGATGTTTTTCATGTCTTTAGGGTCCTATGATACCCTAAGAGGTCTAACAAGGGTTAGTTAGGTTATATTAGTGTTAAAACACTTGAAAATTGCAAATGTGTAAAAGATGTCAAAATGTTGCTATGCAACATTAGCAACTTTTAAAAGTTGCTAACAACATTTTTGGTTGTCTTAAGGGTTTCGATGTTTAAGTTGTTTTGAGCCTATCCAAGGAGTTAGGCACATGTGTTGAGGGGATATAAGTAAGGAAAACCCTAATTTGAAGGGTTGGAAGTCATTTTACAGATTTTGGGTTTTGGAGCCAAGGAGTTTTGAATGACAGAGTAGCAGAATAGAAGAAATTTGTTCTTTTATTGTTATGCATGGATTAGATTTAGTGCTGTGATCATTTGATGCCATTTTTGGGAATGTTGTAAAGTGTTTTCAATAGTTAGTTTTCTTTGTAATTACTTTTCTTTTGGTTTTTGTAATTTAGTTGGTTTTAGATAGTTTGTTGTCCAGTTCTGACAGAGAGGCAAAGATGTGGACATAACTCCATTTCCCACCATTGGTTCTATATGGCCACTTTGGAATGGAGAATAGGTCCATGGAGCTTCAATAATCTGGAAGGTGGAGCTCTGTAAGTGTGTGCACCTATTTTTTGAGGTCTTGCCCTAGGCGAGCTATGGTTGTAGCCCGGTTAGGAAGACCAAGAAGAAGGGTTTGGTAAATGCAGGAAGTATGTTTTCATGAGACAATAAGGCCATGGATGCATTGATATATGTTGTGTAGGTACTCAAGAATGAAGAGGAGTTCCCAAGAAACCAAGTCACCAAGTTTTGAGACCAAAGACCAAGGACTGGTCTAAAAAGCTTGAAAAAGTCCTATTTTTGAAACAGGGTGTACGAATAGGGTTGAGACCTGAGACCACCAAAATATTGAAGGTCTTGAGTGGTAGGTGTGAACTGCCAAAAGACATTTGGGGGTCCTTTAAGGATTTTTCATTGAAAACATGCATTCCTACTTTTTAGGAGGCCTAATTGGGGAAAAAGGCTACAAGGCCTCAAAGATAGGAAATTGGCAAGCGATGGAGAAATGGTCTAACTTGGAAACTTAAGACCCATGTTGGGATTCAAGATTGAGTTGAATGAATCCCTGGCCCTCCTACAATTCAAAACAATCATTAGGGCTTGGGAGGTATAGTTGAGAGGATTTCTTGCAAAGAACAAAGTATGGGAACCTAACAAGATAGGAAGATTCTTAGGAGAGGGAAATAATTGAATCTTTCCAAGATTTGGAGGGTGGATTGAGGAATCCCTAAGGGTCCTAGGAGTGACCTAAGAATATTTCAAGACAACTCATAGAGGTATATAAGTTTCTCCCTATCATGACACCTCATCCAATGGATTTGGTGATATCGCCACCCCCACCTAAGAAAAACAAGTATGGAATTGCACTCTACAAAGCTATATTTTACATCAGTTCCAATATTAATTAATAATATGCCAAATTAGCATGAATGAAGATGCACTATGGTATTACTTGTTATTTTTTTGAGAAATTATTCTTGTCGGTCAATATAAACCAAGCATCATCGGTAAACATGTGAAAGACAATCAAGTCTTTGCTACATACCGAGCACCGTTGGTGAACATGTGAAAATTACAACTAAGTTTTCACTTACCCTAAGCATTGTATGCTCACTAAGGAAGAATACTTTGGTATGATACCTAAATGTCTTTTTTTCATTGACTGAGTGGTAGCTGAAGCATTAAATGAACCACTTAGGTTATTTTCTATAAATAGAGCAACAAAGAGCTCATTCTTTCACCAAGCCAAAATGATAAAATAGCAGAGCAAAGGAGAGTGACCAAAAGAGAAAAGATTGTAGAGTGATTCATAACAAATTCAAAGGCTACTCTGATATATTTCAAACCATTCACAGTGAAGATCATGTAAGTACCAAGACTTACTGATCTCACAGTTCATTTATAAAGAAGCCCTAAATTCACAAAAAATGGTAACCAGATCACGAGTCTCAAAGATCAAGAATGTGAAGGACAAGAAGATCAACCTGATCAAGAACACAACCTATGAAGAGCCTAATTATAAGTTTTTCCCAGAGGTTGCTTCACAACCCGATGACAAGGGAGCATTTTCAAGTATACCTCATAGGTTTTTTCTAGTTGAAGATATATGTGCATACATCCACTGCAAGGTTGCAGAGATCAGAGATCTTGAGTTTGAAGAATCTTACCAGAAGCTTTTCTAGTATGGAAACCTTAAAGATGAACACAAGCACATTGAGGTGAAAGGGTTAACCAATGCCCTAATGTTCCCAAGAGAGTTCAAGACTGAGTGGATATGCATTGTACTTAGCTGGGTACATGACAGGAAAATGTGGTTGGATGAACCAAAACCGATCACAAAGGATGTGATTCATGCTGTAACAGGTTATCCAGTAACTGACAAGGCTAAAGCCCTAAAGCATCCTTATCACCCCAAGATTGAAAATTTAACTGGTGCAATATGGGACGACAGAGGTTTGAAAGTTAAATCAATCACCGACCCCGAGATGAAGTTTGGTGCATGTGTGATTGGGTGCAAGGTATTCCAAGCGAGAGGAATGAACAACATATCATGTGGAGTAGTTAACACTGCTTATAATATTGTGAAGAAGGAACTTCAATTTGACTTATCCAAGCTACTATTAAAGAAACAAGAGGAGAATATGAGGGCTATTAGATCAGCCAGATCTAATTCATGTAAGTTTAGTTCACTCCTTATGTGCACATTCTTCTATTTTTAGAATTTCTTCCCTTCTGTCGGTAATGTCAATTGGGACACAACCCGACCAATAACTGCATAGATTAGTGAACTCATTAAGTCACTAGGGGATAATTTCACATCTATAATGGATGGATACTTCACCACTTTCAAAGATAGAATGCAAAAGAGAATGAGGATCCCTGCATAAATTGTGGAACAATACAAGGATGACATATGTTTCATAGTGGATACCGACACCACTCTAATCAAACCAGCTATGCTGAGAACAACATGGTTACCACCATTGGATTATAAGGTCAACATTGATCCAGCTACAAATTCTATTGAATCCTTATTGAATGAACCAGTGGAAAAATCATTGAGAAGATTCGGAACATATGAAGAAGCCAAGTATAGAATCAAATTTGGCTTACTAGTGAAGAAGATAGACTGGAAGAAAACAAAGATGGTGAAAAAACTTGAGAAGAAACTGTCGATAAATGATGAAGAATTAGAACAAGATGTCACTGAGGGACAGTCACCTGTCGGTGAAGGTAAAAAGATAACTGGCACTGAGTCTACTGAATTAGATGCACCACCAGCAAAGAAGGCAAAGGTTACAAATGTAACAGCTGCATCAAGAACAAGGAGAAAAACCACAAAAGAAGTAGAATCATCACCAATAAAGAAAGGTGTTGTGAGGACTTATCAGAAAAGAAATCCTCAAACTGAGCCATCAACACCAAGACAAAGAAGAAAATATATAAGAGGAAAAGAGGACAAGAATTACACTAAACAGGATGAGAGAGAACAAGGACTCTAAATAGAAAAGCTCAAATTTCCTAAAATAGTTAATGAAGTTGCAGATTCAATCATGAACATAGGGAGCATATCACACCAAAATATTAGACAATGGCTCTGCTTGTCTCCTGGAGATCAAAACAAGATAGAAGAAGCCATAATTAAGGCAATGATTGCATACAAGTCTGTACCAATACAATTCAACAAGAAAATGCCACAAGAGCTTAATGAAAAAATATCAGCAAGATGGACATATGCCTTGCACACAAAAAAAAAGATAAGGGAAAGATCCCTAGTTACACTCATGCCACCCAAGTCAACAGTTGAAGAAATTGAGTCAACAATGAAGGAACATGCAAAGAAATTTTCAGCAAAGATGAGGGAATACAAAGTACTAGAGGGTAGATTAGAAGACCTTGACAAAGAAAGAAATGAGATTTGGAATGAAATCTTCACTCAACCCAAGCAGGTATTAGCTCTTATTGAGACACCTCACTACGAAGAAAAGGAGGCCACACCGAGCCCGGAATATATCTTCATCAATCACACTAAGGAAATCAATCCAATTGATTTGACAATAGAGGAAAGTAAGGCCATGGATGATGTACCTCATATATTATAATCATTAGGGGAAACACCAGACATCGCAATCAAAGATATAACTCATATTGATTCTAATGATGATCCCAAGAATGATGAAAATGTAAATGATGCCACTGAGAAAGCAAAGGAAAAGGATACAATGGATGTTTCACAAGTAAATCTACTAGGTTGCATGCCTTTATTGATACAAGCTATCAATATAATTACTGAAGCAAAGGAAAAGACACCTAAACCTGATGCAAACATACCAGAAGAAAAAGGTGATGACCATGGGGAGAAAAAGATACAAATGAGGAGAGGAAAGATGCAAGTGGAGAGGATAAACAGAGTGATGCCAAAGACACCAAAGAGGTAAACAAAGCTACAGATATAGAAAAGGTTGAAGTAGAGATGTCTACTATCGACCAAAAGGTAAATACCGAGCAACATACAAAATGAAACACGCCTCCCACACAATCACCCAAATAAAAAGAAACAGAGAAGGAACTTGCTATAGTCCTTCATTCCCCTACTTCTAGTACAATTTAAAAGAAGAAGAAGAAAAATAAAGCACCAGTCACACTAGAGAAAATCATTCACATACCCGATTGTGATCCTAGAACACTAGATCCTGAGTCACTGACCAAGTAAGGTGAACTTTGCAAGAGAAAGGAAATGCAAGAAAAGCTTAAGAAGGAGCACAAAAATTCCCAAGTCCTAAATAATACAAAGGAAATACTCTTACAAATATTTCCTGACACTCAAGTTGATCAAAATGCACCAATACTTGATCAATTAGTAGTTCTCACCAAGGCCATTACATCACAGAATGTGGAAGTTGACAAGGTGATTGAAGAACATGCAGAAGAAAAGTGTCAATACAAGCTCATAGAGAAAATCAGCCAAGAAGTGGCAGAAAATAAGGTAAAAATTTCTGAGCTAGTTACTACATTGGAACCAATACTATCAAAAGTAGTCAACATAGTTCAAAAGTTGTGCACATTAGAACATTTCACTACCAAGCATAGTGAAAAGATAGCTAACCTATATGAAGATCTTAAAGATAGTGCACAGAGTCTCACAAACCAAGGAAAACATATTCAAATTTCATTATGAAAAGATTATAGAATCCAAAGGTTGAGACTTGAGCTACAAAAGGATGAAAGAAAAATTAGAGATGAGGTAACCGAGCTTCAAGCTATGTTACTCTTGAATCTCACATTGTTGTTGCAACACATGACTTCGGCAAAAGCATTAATTGCCACTTGGGAAATGTCAGTTACCAAGAGTATATATGACATGCATGGCAGAATCACTTTGGCACACATGACCCTTGAAAAACTCAAGGAGAAATGGGAGAAGTAGATGGAAGACATTCAGAAATCCCATGCACACATATTTGACATTTGTAAGTATTATACCTTTGTCATTATTTTCAAAAAAAGGGGGAAATATATGTATAAGGGGGAAAATGTATATACCTTACAAAGAAGGAAAACATGTCAAAAGGCCAAAGAGGGAAATACACAAAGGAGGAAACATGTACATACACTATACCAAGGCATGCACATAGGGGGATTCATTGACAAGGTAAACACTTGGTGTATATACTGAACATATCAGTTTGCACATATCAGTTTTTGATACTAATGCCAAAGGGGGAGATTGACGATCATAATTTTTCATTAGTATACAAGGAAATAGTTTTTGGACAATCGGTAACATAATCACCGAGTAACAGCATCCAAACAAGTGCAATGGTCACCGATAATATCTGCTAGAATAATTGAGAGGGGGGGGGGTGAATCAGTGGCCTAAAAAATATTCCAATGAATTAACCCAAAAAACTTATTACCATAATTATAAGCCTCTAGTTATCTTCAGTCCTACAAGATGAATGCCTTGAAATAATATTAACAAATAACTACTACTCAAAATTCAATGTTTAAACCTTATTCTTTAGCTTTACTGATAAGAAACCTTTCATTTACCGAAATACAGTAAATTACTTAGTGTATACCGATCAATCCAGATTAGTTATATGTGTAATGCAAAACACTAAAGTAATGACTCATAAACACATTGACACATGGATTTTTAATGTGGAAACTATGTTAAGGGAAAAACCACTTGGGACCGGTAACCCAAAATTTTCACTCTTTCAAAGTGAGCTCGGTGAAGAGCCAACCCTGTTAAAGGTTACAAACACAATGTTAGGTGTGACCTTGTTAGAGGATTTAAATAGAATAGTTTGTCACTTTATATTGGGCATCTCTATGCTATCTTTATGTCAAAACATTGTGTAGTTTTTCACTTGATATATGGCATCTCTATGCTATCTTTATGACCAAACATTTTGATACTCCTTACGATGTAATAAAGGATTGTTAAGTCCTGCTTGGTTAAGAGACTTTATGATCCAATGGTTAAATTGAAACAGTAAATGATATGTTCACATATACAACTATAATTTGTAGATTTTTAGACCTATTGTAAGATCATAATACCTTTCTGATCAATTTATCTTTTCAATACCTTTGCTCCACTTCTTTCTTCTTGGTGATGTTGTGCTTCTTTGTTGCTCATTGTCCACAGAATTAGCTATGTTCTTTAGCTTGATTGATTAGGTCTGATTGAAGACTTCTTTCTTCATTAGTTTCTCTTTAGCATCGTCTTATCTATTCACTCCCCTAATTCATAATGAATTATCTTTTCTCTTTATAGATAAAATTTCACCATTTCTAATTCCTTGACTTTCTTGTTCTTGGTGTGATCCACAATTCTAGCCAATCTTTCTTTAAAAATATACTTCAGTTTTATCCCATAGATTTATCTTAGATAACTGGAATAAAACATCTTTAAATCTCTTGGTTATCTCTAGCTTTAACTTGTTGATGAAAACAATATTAACAACCAGTTTAATCCTTCTTTAGCTCTTTCTAGCTAAATCTTTTATCATTTCTGAACTTCAGTTCTTTTCGGTGTTTTAACTCTTTGTTAGCTCGGTCAACACTTCATTTCTCTTTGGGAATCTCTGTCGGGGTTGTCTATCCATCGGGGTTTTCTATCTGTTAGGTAACACTGTGATTCTTCTCTTCAGTAATGCTTTCTCAGGTTTCATGCTCGGGTATCACTAGGACTTTCCTCTCAGTTTTCTCTATCCATCGGGGTGCACTGCTCGTCGGTGTTTGTATTCACTTAGTGAATACTAAACTTTTATGCATTATTGATATCATAACCTTTATCTATCTAGTTCTTTGAATTCTTTGACACAATGTATATAACCAATCAGATTATATCAAGTTGACATCAATCACAATACAATACATTAACTAATTTACATTAACTTTTTGTAGCTTGGTGATCATCAACTTAACATCTTCAAACATTTAGTCAGTTATATTTCATCAATCTCTCCCTTTGGCATTTATGGAAACACACTGCATTATCACACTATATTATTACTAATACAATATGAAATATATTAGTTGTAGTTCATCAATCTACCAATCTTGTTAGTTCTATAACCAATACAAATGTCTGGCTCTCGGTAAGCTCATATAGCTTAGATTTTTTCCTGCAAATTGTTTTCTTCAATCTTCAATCCCTTCACTGGATAGATGTAGTAGCTTTTGATTTTTTATTTGATGTTGTCTCTCCCTTTGACTATTATTCTCCTTGATCATCTCATTTTCCTTTGACAGTAATAAGTCATCTCTCCCTTATGATACTTCTCTCCCTTATAGGTTACATCTCTCTCAAGTCATCTTTAAGTTATCTCTCCCTTATGATAGTCATGATGGATATTTCATATATAATCTCTCCCTTTGGATATTCTCTCCCATATTAATATTCTCTCCCTTTGACAACAATGCCAAAGTATATCCTTCCTCCTTTTTATAATATACTCCTTGAATTTCCCTATCCATCAGCAATACAGTGACTCTGGTGTTTGGTGTTGTGCATGCTAAATGTGGGCCTCTGATTTAGCAGGACACTTCAACATAGTCATTGCTCTTCAATCACATACAGAAATGAATATAGATTAATTCATTCTGCATGTGTGAATGAATCGACCTTTTGCCTCCTAGTAGGCAGGAGTATGAGCTTGCTCTCAGATCATCGCAAGCTCAGTGACTACACACTAACCTAAACGAAGGATTTAATCTATATGCTGATAGTAAAAATGCTCTGATTAATCTAAATGAATGCAATTTGTTGTTCATCCAAAGCTGATTAAGATTGATTTTAGAAGCACTAAATCAAATGTGAGATATTCATTTTAATAACACCAAATCAAAGTGTGCTCTAAATTAGATTTGCATGATTTGAAAGTAATAAACAACAAATATTAGCTAAATGATCAATACTAATAATGCTAGAAAGCTAAAAACGAAAATGCAGCATAATAACTTTAGC
>MU226052.1:2274477-2301213 GCA_018584345.1 Thuja plicata | reverse complement strand
CACTCAAGTGTATTCCAAGAGGTCGTAGGACCTCTTGGGACACACTTGAGTGTTCCAATGTGTCCTCAGGAGTCAAAGAGGTGTCCTAAGGGGTCCTATTACACCTTCTCACACATTAGGACCCCTAAGAAGACCCCATGACCCCTTTAGACTCATTGGAACACTCAATTGTGTCCCAAGGGGTCCTACGACCTCTTGAGACACACTTGAGTGGTCTAGTATATCGAAATGGGTCATGGGGACTTCCTAGGGGTCATAACATGTGATAAGGTGTGAAAGGACCTCTTAGGACCCTCTTTGATTCTCGAGGACACATTGGAATACTCAAGTGTGTCCCAAGGGGTCCTACGACCTCTTGGGATACACTTGAGTGTTCCAATGTTTCAAAATGGGTCATGGGGTCTTCCTAGGGGTCCTAACATGTGAGAAGGTGTACTAGGACCCCTTAGAACCCTATTTTATCATTGGGGACACATTGGAACACTTAAGTGTGTCCCAAGGGGTTCTAGGAAAGTTTATTTGAAAAAAAATTAAAATTAAAAAAAAAAATCAAGTACCCAAAAATATTACGTACCCAAAAAAATCAAGTACCCAAAAATATCAGGTTCCTGAAAAAATTAGGTACCCAATTAGGCTTGTTCTTTGGTGTCAGGTTTGCCTAGGTGTACTGACACCTAGGCCTACTAATAATTCAACAAATGTTTTCATGCTCTTTTGGATGAGTGAAAAGTGGATTTTTTCACTTTGCCACTTTTTGGCCCCTCATGATCTTGCACATACCCAGTTTGTCACTTGATATCAGGCATCTCTATGCTATCTTTATGACCAAACCTTGTGTAGTTTAACACTTGATATCTGGCATCTCTATTCTATCTTCATGACCAAACCTTTTGATACTCCTTAGGATGTATCTCAATATATAAAGGATTGCTAAGTCCTACTCGGTTAAGAGACTTTATGATCCAATGGTTAAGTTGAAATAGTAAATGATCTGTTCACATATACAACCATACTTTGCATATTTTCAGATCTATTATAAGCTCATAATACCTTTTTTATCAATGTTTCTTTTCAATACCTTTTCTCCACTTCTTTATGCTTCGTGATGTCTTGCTTCTTTGTTTCTCAGTGTCCGTAGAATTAGCTATGTTCTTCAGCTTAATTGATCAGGTATGATTGAAGACTTCTTTCTTCATCAGTTTCTCTTCAGCATCCTCTTCTCTATTCACTCCCCTAATTCATAATGAATTATCTTGTCTCTTTATAGACATGATTTCACCATTTCTAAGTCCTTGACTTTCTTGTTCTTGGCATGATCCACAATTCTAGCCAATATTTCTTTAAAACTATACTTCAATTTTATCCTGTAGATTTCTCTTAGACAACTAGAATAAGATAACTTTAAATCTCTTTCTTATCTCTATCTTTAACTTGTTGATGAAAAAAATATTAACAACCAATTAACTCCTTCTTTAGCTCTTTCCAGCTAAGTCTTTTTTCATTTCTAAACTTCAGTTATTTTCGGTGTTTTAACTCTTTGTTAGCTCGGTCAATACTTTAGTTTTCCTTGGGCATCTTCATCGGGGTTGTCTTTATTTTAGGTAACACCATGATTCTTCTTTTTGGTAATGCTTTCTCAGGTTTCATGCTTGGGTATCACTGTAACTTTCCTCTCGGGTTTCTCTATCTGTCAGGGTGCACTGTCCATCGGTGTTTGTAGTCACTTAGTGAATACTGAACTTTTATGCATTACTGATAGAATGACATTTATCTCTCTGGTTCTCTAAAGTCTTTGACACAACATATATAACCAATCACATTATATCAAGTTGACATCAATGACAATACAATACATTAACTGATTAAATGTCTTGCAATAACTTTCTGTAGGTTGGTGATCATCAACTTAACATCTTCAAACATTCAATCAGTTATAGTTCATCAAATATCTTAGCATAGTGATCACTGAGATTAGTCAACAACTAAAGCACTATCACTGACAAACAATTCATAGAGTAACCTAAGAGCAGTATGGTTATAGAATATACTGAGCACCCGTCTACCGAGAGATAGTTTTATTCCCAATAAATGTGGATCTGAGATACACGTCAGCTAAAGCACTTCAGTCTTAAAAATAGCTTTATACTTAGCTATAAAACTATTTATTGATGATCAAGTAAAGCATATGTAATAGCTTTAATCAGTCTAACTGATTGTAAACATACAAACTAGGAGATCAAGGTCAAGTTGTAAACCTTTGATCATAGAGTTTTTCTTGTAAAGTGTGAAACCTAATTAGGTCAAAACATTGTATATATAGATGTATAATCAATCAGAACATGAGGATTGTAGCCACAAAACTCATCTATGGATAAGACAAAGAGTTTCATGTAGGACACAAAAAAAAGAAGAATTTAGTTATGAAGAACAAGATTCAAGGCTACCGAGTAGAATAGAGGTATTAATCAATCACTACAGGTGGTACATATATCTTGTGAACTTAAAGGATCTGTAATAAACAATTCAAGATTGCATACTATCAAGTCATAAGTATTTTTGACTACTCTCTAACAATTGTAGCAAATAGATGAAATCCTTTAAGAAGGTGGACTTAATAGTCTTATTGTAAATCTCTTAACCGAGTGCACACTTAACAATATTGTTAAAATCTCTTAACCGAGTAGATCTAACCAGTCTAAAATGTTACTCCTAATAGGGTAAGATCATCAGAAGTGATCACACTTGTAGCCTTAACCGACACCTTTCATTCTACAGATAGTGAATCTTTGTGGGTTTCATCCCCACTGCAGTTTTTACCTTCTAACAAGGGTTTTCTGGATTACCAATTCTTGTGTCATGTGTAACTAAGTTTCATGAATGTTTACATGCAATTACATTTATGTTTTGATATTACATGCATAAGGTATAAAAGAAATATGGTTGGTAATGCAAGTAAAGATTACTAAAGGTTAAAGTGATAAAATTTTTAAGGGTACTAATTCACCCCTCCCCTCTCAATACACACCATTCCATTATTCCAATAGAAAAGGTACAGTTACAACTAATTCAGAAAATTTAAGAAAATCTTCACTCAAACTTTATTGAAAACTACTCATACTTTTATCACTTCAGAATGTCTTTGCTGATAATGTATTTTTTAGGTCATCAAGTACATGCGACTCCTCCTCATATGAGGACCGAATCTCTGAGATTGCCGAATGCAATGTTGGCAACAACGAGCATGCAAGCATCCATGCCTTCATAGTCTACAACTAGTAAATCCTTGTTTTTCTATATTTGGTTTTGTGTTAATTATGATTTGATAATTTGTACTTTAATATTGGGTGCATTCCATAGTGGATTAATTTTGTGTAGTACGAGATACACCTGCTATGGATACAGATCAAATCTTTTTCTAGATCTACTTGTGTTCCTAGTTTGGGAATGTTGCTGACATCATTGTTGATGTCTGATAAAGAATCGATTCCTTTAAAATGTCTTAATCTTCCATGTAATTTAAAATTATTATTATTTATATTATAAATGTAATTTACTTTTTCATAACAAGTTTTGGATTGATGATCCCATGATGTTTTTGTAGGGAACGATTATTTTTATAGTAAGTTTAATGAGTTGATATTAGATATATTTGGGCCCACCATACGCATAAGGTGGAACATCATATGTGAACTAACCCAATCCCACTATTTTTATTTCATATCATTGCTAGAATATTTCTCCTTTCATCTATTTCTTGTACTATATTCAAGGTACACAACTTCAGTTATTTTTTTATCTAACAATTTTTTTTTTTCTTAAAAGGTGGAATTTACAACATAAAAAAAAAGATCAACTCATAAAAGATTTAGAGCATGACTTTGGTAGTAACATTTTTTATGAGAAAAAAGTTCTTGATAAAGCTTGCAAACATCTTAAGACTGTGAGGGACTCATATAGAAAGAGTCTAATGCACAACCCAAAGTACAAGCGTCCTCCCTTTATTTCAGAGATGCAGTGGAGGGAATTCATTTTCAATGCAAAGGAGAAAGCACAAAATCAAAGAGGAATTACACCACTGGAAAATGAGAGAAGAAGGTATGCGATAGTATTAACTATTAGAATGTAATTATGCACTAATTAGTGATCTTTATATTTATATAATCTAACATATTTAAAAATTTTCATAGGTTGCAGGACACATCAAAGGCTACAAAGGCCAGACTACAAAAGTACGTGCAACACAAACTTCACTTTGGTGGTTATTTGAAAGTTCAAGCATGAATTTTAAGTAGTAGTAAATGAAATTATAGATCAAATTTTTTATAAATTGAAAACAATTTTGTTTAGTCAAATAATACCTGTAGAATTGATGATATTAAGCCAAAAATGCAGGGCTCAAAATTTAATGTAGAGGTCATGGAAGAACACAAAAAAATTGCCTTCAAGGAAGTTTATAAAGGTGTGGCTGAACGCCTACAACAAGCTTGCAGTGGCCAAACTCAAGAGTCTCCTGCATTAGTCCAATGGGTAAATAGGCCAAATGAAAAAAATTTAAAATTGAATACTTGAGAAACAATCTATTTGATGTTAATTTTGAACATAAATTGACTATTTTTGTTTTAAAAATCAAACAATGATAACAATGTGCATGACATTGCAATGCACCCTTCTAATCCTACCATAGAACCTGTGCCACATGACGAAGGCCCTGATGTGCATTGTAGTGATGGATCAAGTATTCATTTGTTGTTGAAAATTAATTATGTAATTATTAATACAATTTAACATCTTAAATTAAAATTGGTGTAACCTTTTTTGAGTATATTTTAGAGCATGTTGAACATCGTGCTGAATGAGTGGAGGATGTTTCGAGTGATCACCATGTTGAATTTGGGGATGAACAAAATTTTAGTGTAGATGATGTGGCACTGTCAGGTAAAGAAAATATTTGTTTTGTTCTTTTAATTAATGAAATACTTGTAACACTAATATAAAATGTTGTGAATTTAAACCATGTAGTTGTTATTGCAGCAGATCCCCCTTTGGCGCACCAGCCTCATGCTCTTTGACACGTGAGGAGGAGACATGATTTGACATCAGAAATAGTAGAGGAGGGAAATGACGTAGACATTGATTCTCTACTTAGCCGCTACCTTAAAAAAATGAACAAAAAAAAAAAAAAGCAATGTTTGTAATAAAACTTTTTTGATGTTATGTACTTATACTATAATCATTTGCAACAAAAAATGTTATGTAATTATACTATAATCATTGTCTATGTTTCAAAGTATTCATGCATTTAGACCATTTCCATTCGCTTTAAATCTTGTAATCATTGTATTCCATGTGGTAATATTTATCAGTAGTAATCTATTGAACAATACTGGTGTGGCTTATTCAACAGTAGGACCCAATTATTCAATATGGAATTTGGGTCTCTTGTTTCTACCCATAAACGTAGAACTCACAAATTATCCATGTCTTTATAACTAACCATCTACATTTCCATGGTCTCTTTATTGGCATATAAGAGAAAAAATCACTCACCTAGAGATCAACAACATAAAGCAGGGGATTCCATTCTACATTGTAGGGTACAACAAGGTCGTATAGGTAAAATTCACATAATGCATTTTGTATCTCCATTGTTGAATTTTTTAATATATCAAAATATTCGCTTGGAATGACTAGTGAATGGTGTAAGTCACAATAAAATTGCATAAAATGGAAGTACAACAACTACTCTTAGAGGAAAAGTGTATATATCTTGGCAGGTAGTGTACAATTTATCTTTTGATGAACCATAATGACCATATGATCTACTTTACCTTTCAACATTTTTATCTATATCTCCTTCTCTTGGAGATCTTTCTCAAATTTAAGTTGCATTTCTTATTTTTATTTTGCCCATTTGGTTTCTTGTAGCTGCAATTGTCTGAATTGATTCCATAATCTCAATGCAAAAATAAGTCATGAAAAGGGAATATAAGGTTTTAAAGTATCTTGTTCAATAAATATACTAGTGATATGATCTATAATACTTATGGCTTCATATACATCCATTTATACTAACTGGTCCAAATTATTATCATCCACTTAATGAGTTCTACCTCTTGTTCCTAGACATCTTCTTCTTTTGATATTGTTTCTCCTTTCTTCCCTTCTATTATTTCTTGTATATCCTCTTCAATTATTTATTCTTCCTCATCCTAAACCTCTTCTTCATATTGTGCATCTTCTCCATCTTGTGCCTCCTCTTCATTGTATGCCTCTTCTTTATCTAACACCTTTAGTCCTTCCTTAACACTACTTATTGCACCTTTTTTCCATTTTAGTATAGTTGTGTTCACTACTGGATTCAAAAGGAATATCTATTATAGGTGAAACTTTCTTCTTCATTTTACCTACCTTGTCCTTCAACCTATGGGATCTCCTAGTGGTTTATTTAGTGGAATTTTCCAATTTCATTTCTTATTTTGAATCAATTGTATCTTAAACCCCTGGTTTAAAGAGTATGTTGAAGACTAGAGATACTAGAGGGGGATTTTATAGCACATGTGTAGAAGTAGAGGGTTTATCTTTTTTATTCTAGGGAAATTTATCAATTGAAGAAATATGATTTAACTATTATGGTGATGGAGCAGGTGGTGATGTTTTAGCTTTCCTCTTCTTTTCTATAGTAGGGGAGGGTTCCTTTGCTTACTTAGGTTGGTTTTCAACATTTTAAGGTTTCTTAATTTTCTTTTGGGTTGAATTTTACATCCTTTTCATAGTAGGAGAAGGAGATAGATCCTCCTCCTACTTCTTTTTCTTGTGGAATTATTTATTTTTCTTTTTCTTTTCATGGGGAGCTATAAGCTTCTAAATAATTGTGTTCTTTCCAAAATCCAAACCAATTCTTTCCTCTACTATTTTCTTTGGTTTCCCCTTTCCTACCAGATTCCCTTTAACCTTTTCTTAATTTTCACTAGAATATATTTTAATAGTTTTAAGAGGGGGTGATGTAGAAGATTTTTGGCTTGTTTTGACTTTAAGTCTTGGTTGCAAGAGAGGTAGTTTTGGCTTCTTCTTTCTCACACTCATAGAGTTCCATTTTAAACTCAAATCCTAATGACATTTCCTCTTTAGGGGAACTAGATTCTTTTCCCTTTGAGCTACTCTTATATTTACTATTTTCCCTCTATATCTAAATTTTTGATCTCCAGACACCAAATTCAAATGCTTAACCCTTTTAGCATTTAAAAAATATTCCCATCTCATTTTAGGAAAATAAATACCCAAGCTCCTTCTCACCAATAATGATATAAAAAAATGGTGATATAATGAGGTATCCTCACCTTTTTGAACTTATGTTGTCATTCATGTGAGGAAATGGACTAAATAGTCAGGCACATTAATCAACCACCCATGCTTGAGATGATTGAAAAAATTAAAATGGTGATGATGCAAGTCTAACAATCTTCCTTCACATATGAAATATTGGATGATGTGGGTTGCTAGCACTGCCCAATTATTAGGTGGTGTATTTACTTTTGTCCCTTTCTTATAAGTTTTCAAATTACCATCTCTAAGCATTGTGAATTCCACTCTTGTAGGGACACCATCATATGATTCTATATAATTCTCACCTTTAGTCGGCAACCTTGAAACATATACTATGGCCATCATAGTTACAGATCACCACTTTTGAAGCTATTCAAACCATTTATAGCAACATTCTAAAAATGTATGCTTGTTAAATTATATATTTGAATGAAATACGATGGGGTATATTAGAACCTCCCCCCAGGGATCCATGGAGATATAATAGGTTGGATTTCTTGTTCCAGTGCATGGATAATGTCCCCATGTATGCAACCTTTAACACATTTTTTTGCAAATTTGTGTGCATCCTGCTCTATTGTGGGTGAATAGTATCCAGTTCTTATGAGATTTTATTCTAAAGAAGGAGCACTAGAGTGAGATCCTCATGTACCATCATGTACCTCATTTAAATTTTCTTGTGCCTCTTATTAATCAAGACATTTGAGAAGGATATTGTCTACAAAATGATGAACAAAGGGTGTCACCAATGATAATAAACCTAGAGGCTCGTCAGATAAAGGTTATTTTTGTTGCAACTATTGTTGGAAAGCTACGATGGAAATAATTTTTGTTTTGTCATTGATGTCAAACCTTAATTGGTGAGACTATTGCTATCTTTTTTAGTACTATATCTATTGATTGATGAAGGATATTTAACAAGAAGACCAAGTGGAATGGTTGAGTTATGGGAAATCACAAGTGTACTTGATCAGTTGGCACATTGGAAAAGTAATGTATTATTTATCTTTTGATGAAAGTTTACTGTGAACAGTTTGTGCCGAGCAAAGTCAGTGATGACCAAGCGCTAGTAAATTGTCGAGGAAACTAGTGATGACTGAGCGGAAGAACACAGTGTTGGCCGAGCAATAGTATTTTGGTAATTGTTGAGATTTGAGATCTCTAGCTGAAATATTTGATTCTATTGGGATATGTAAAGTTAATTAAGGATAAGCACGATTGATCCATACTATGTAAATGCACAGGAAATCGTAATTAATGCATGGATCAAAGATTTGACTAGTAATTGCATTGGAGAAGGAAATTAAATGTAATGATGGAAAGATCTGTTGGATCTGACCTAACATAAGATCTACGATCTTGATTAAGTGGAAAAAGATGTTCTTGACCTAGATGAAAGAGGTATAAGATAACCTCAGGAGGTTATTCATAAAATATGTAGACTATGCAAGAGGATTGCATAGTTAATTGACTGATTGGCATGATCTAGCAGAGAAGGCTGAACAGAGAAGCAGAGAGCTACAAGAGTGATTACTTGAAGGATTTACAAGTAGATCTGAAGATTGAAATAAGAATGGATGCTACTCAGTGAATTAGCATTAGAGCTGAATTAGATCTGGATTTGCAAAGTAAGTTGTATGTATCAGATCACACTAGCTGATTGCTTTCTAACCACTGTATTAGTCAAAATCCTTTAACCAGGTTGACCTAACAGTCATTGTATAAATCCTTTAGCAAGGTGACATTCAGGTGGAATGTTCTAAGTCCTCTTAGAAGGCCACTCCTGATAGGGTGATTAAATCCTTTAACCAGGTCATATTTAGTAGTGTTTTCTATAACCTTTAGCAAGGTTGGCTCCTAACAGAGCTCACTTTAGAAGAGTGATAATTTGATAGCATGTTATTGGTGGTTTTTCCCATATTGGGTTTCCATGTTAAAATTATGGTGTCAAATTGTGTGAATGTTTATGTTGAGTTTTACTGTTAAGTTTCTACATGTTGATTACATCTGAACAGTAAACTGCATATGTATGTTGTTGTTTTATGTTATTATTGCTGAGGAGATCTGAGTTGTTCAAATTGGTATAAAGTTTTAATGGGCACATCTAGACCTAAGGATAACTGATTCACCCCCCCCCTCTTAGTTATTCTAAATTCATTCTAACAATTGGTATTAGAGATTTGGTCTCTTGAATACAGTTTGAAGGTACTTGGAGCAAAAGATCAAGATGTATAAGGAGGTACCAAAGCTGAACAAAGATAACTTCCCTGCATGGCAGATTTTGATGAAGTTGCATCTGGCTGGTATTGGTGATTCAGCTAAGCACTATGTTGAAAATGCTTATGTAGCCCCCACTGCACCTGCCACAACTACATAGTTAAGAGAAAAGAAGGAACACAATCAAGCAATGTTGGAGATTGCATCATCATTGAACTATCATGAGTTTGAAGACATAAAGAATTGTTCAACTAAAAAGAAAATGTGGGATACCCTATAAACCATCTATGGAGGTGACACAAATGTGCTAAGAGAAAAATCTAAAAGATTAAGAGGAAATTTTGATGAATGAAAATGCAAGAAGGAGAAAATATAGTTCAATATTATGGTAGGATAAAGGAAGTGGTAAATGCTATCATAGGAGTTAAGGGTGTTGGTGCTATTTCCTACTTAAGTTGTGCCCTATAATTTTCTTAGGGTCTCTTGTCATTGATAAAGTCTAGGGCTTTGAAATTGAGTTTCAGAGTGTTCTTATGCCTCCACAAGGTTCCTCAAACCCTTAACCTAATTGAAAATGGTTAAAAATAACTAAAAAACCATAATTGCCTTGGCCGATTCTATTTTCACGTTACTTTTTTGGTGACTTAAGTTATATTAAGTCATGTGTCCATGCTGAGTGGGTTACTTTTTGCCAAAAGATTATGTCATCCTAACCGCTTTAATAATTCCTAAGTCTCACCATGAAAAGTCCCTTTTACGTCATCACCTTATGTATCGAGCAAGTCAGAAAAGATCAGACGACACGCTTAATCACTTAAAGGAAAAATGCTCAACATCTAGAAAGTAAGCGATTAAGCGGTGGTGACACGTGTCCTTGGTGGGGCTGAACATGTTAAGAAAGTCCTCAGTTAAAAGGTGAGCGACTATGAAAAGATTAGACAACACACTTAATCGCTTAATCAGAACATGCTCGACATCTAGCGATTAAGTGATTAAGAGGAGGCGATGCGTGTCCTTGGTGGGGCCAGATGTTAGTAAAGGTGCTCTGTTAAATAGTGCATAGGTTTGAAAAAATTAAATGGCTCGCTTAATCACTTAAAGGAAAAGTGCACCAAATCTAACGAGTAAGTGATTAAGCATAGGTGACACCTGTCCAAGGAAGAATGTGGGTCCAGTCGTAGATGAGTTAAAAGGTGTTAAAGCCCAAAAATATCTGATGGTTGACTTAATTGCTTATACTCAAGATGCTTGACATCTAACGAGTAAGTGAGTAAGTGGTGATGACATCTGGCAGTTGGTGGGCCCAGGCATTCAAAGCTGACAAGAGTTTAAACTTCAATTAAGTTGTTCCATATCTGATGGCTTGCTTAATCGCTTAAAGGAAAAGTGCTCGACATCTAACAAGTTAGCAATTAAGCGGTGGCAACATGTGTCCTTAGTCGACTATTATTTTTGGGAAAATAAGATAGTCGTCAAATGTGAAAGATGATGCCGAGAATCAACGATTCAAATTCAAAGTTGATAAAACAAGTTGCAGAGAGTCGTTAAGCTGTGAAATTAAAACTTGCAGATTAATTGCAAAATGTGTGACATCTTTAGTCAAATTCAATTTGAAAGACTGATTTGACCAAGGCTGTAAAATTGATTAAGCCAACTGCAGCCTCAATAATTTACCAAAACAATTTGAGGAAAGACAGAATTGCGAAGAAAACTGGCTTCACGCGACTTCTGTGCAGAATGGGTAAGCTTACTGATTCATTAGCATCCAAATTAAGGTGAAATTTGCAGCTCATAAAAATTGTAGTGCTTTGTTTCAATATCTGAATCTAGTATTAAAGAAAAAATTCTTAGAATGGCCCCTAGAGTCAAAATCTCCGGAGAGGTTGATTACTAGAAGAGAAATGTTAGGGAAGACTTGTTGCAAAAATTATCACTATCCTCAGGGGATGCTACACAAGAAAAAAGGATAGTTCCATTACATCCTCATTTTAAGATCAGAGAAGGATTGTATGATTCTGGTAGATGGGCAAAGGATGCTAAGACCAGTTTTGATGGCCTCACCCTATTTAGAATGGCCTATAGTCAGAGAAATGCCTCTACCCCAGACTGTAATATTTGGGAATTAGATGTGGGAAAACTGATAACTCCCAGTGTGTTCATGGATACTGATTTATTCATCTTGATCACCAACACTTATAATAAGGTGGCAAGGGTTGTTAGGGACACCTGGGGAGACATACTATTGACTGTATCAACAGATGAAATCAGAAGGATTTTCAAGTTGACTGACACCTCCCAAAATACGGATGATATTGAGCTTGAGTACTTCAAGGAAATATACAAGAACCAAAGAGATTTTTATAGAGGTGAAGTAGTAAAGGGGTGTGCTAACACAATAGGGGACTTGGTAGTGGTAGGGCCTAGAACCTTGGAACCCTTCAAGTTGGATCGTTTCAATGGAAAAGCCAGAAAAATGTACAGTGCTCTATGCAATGTTTTGGGGATAGATGAAGAGGGGGCAATGCCTATCCATATAATGTTGATGGTTGTTTAGATTCTGCATCCCCACTTGTCAGTAGTGTTTGACTATGCATCTTACATTGCTCAGGAGATGCATGATGGTTTTTCAGGGATCCAAGATGGAAACATACAGAAACCAATGGGTTGGTATTCCCTCATGATGCATATGTTCTTATTTAACAATGCAGACTTCTTTGAAGAAGAAATGGAATTGGAAAAATTCCAAGATGGTAAAGAATTGCCTGTTCATATGTGGAGTGCAGACTTGTCCTAGGATAGGAAGAATGCTAGTTATGTGTATTTTGACAAAGTTTTTTCCACTAGACTCAAGTCATTGCTGAGTAACCAGAATGCTAGGGTTCATAATGAAATGATGATGCTTTTAAGGCCTATGGAATATGCCCTAGAGTTAAAAATTTCTCACAATTGGGGAGATTTAATCTTATACTCTTTTTCCATAGTAATTAGGGTTTATGGTTTCAGAGGTACCCCTTATGTGCTACCTTACAGAGTCCCACTCAAGATTGGACTGGCAGAGATTATAAGGCAATTAGGTGGGTTACAAGAAGAAGCCTTGAACAGAAAGATGTAAGGAAGTATCTTTCCTAGCCTCACCATAGCCCATCACTTTATCATAACCAAAGGTGGGTGGACACAGTTTGATAAATATTTTGAGCCTTATCACTTAGCCACTTCTGTGTCTAGATGTGCAGATAATGAGGATTTTATCATGGATATGTTCAGGAAAAGGACTAATTGTATAATGTTGAAGCATCGATTCAATTATCCAGAGGATATCATCAGGAACATTTTTGACCTAGATGTTCAAGAAGTCGGGAAGGAAAAATGGATGGCATACAAGAAATCTTTGGACTTTGTCCAGAATTTTGACAAGACTTATGATCCGTTAAAGGATTTTTTCCCATGGTCTTACAAAATTGATTCCCTAATGAATCTTTTTGAGGGAATAATACAAAGTCTAAATGAGAAGAGGCAGAGAGAAGTTGAGAGTGATCCAGAAAGGGCTCTTGCTATTTTGAATAAATTTCCACAGAGCAGAATAGTTCCACAAGGGAACTATGTAGTGTATAAGAGAAGAGGATATACCACTATTGCTCCCAAAATTGACAAGTCCCTTTAGCATAAGGGAAAGAGGCCAGTAGATACTGAGGTTTAAGAGGTACCCTCCCCTAAGAGGCAAAGGATAGAAACAAAAGAATAGGGGAGTGAATTGTATTCTCCTTCTCAATCCCCCATGTAGTATGATGAACAGACCATTGCTGAACAACTGGTCAAAATGAGGAATGCTGGTGAAGTGGTTGTTACCACTCAAGAACTACAAGAAGGGATGCTAGAGGCACCTATACATATAGCATCTAACCTCATAGTGGTAGAATTTTCTGGTAAGGAATTAGATCCTGTGACCAAACAAGCCAGTGATGAATTCTTGTCTGATGATAGTTTCATCAAAACTAGGCCTTTCATTCAATTCTTATGGAGGTGCCATATTGATGAGTACCATAATAAATGCCAGAAGAAGTTAGAGGCTCAACCCAACTCTACCAAGGAGGATATAGAGAAAGAAGTTAAGAAAGAAATGTTATCAAACTTTGATAAAATTACTTCTGAAGAGGGAAGATAGATGGTCAAAAGGCAAGCAGTTCTCATATTGCCACAATGGGACCTAGCGGATATAGTGGTCTTTGATGCTATGAGAAAAAAAGCCAAACCTATGAATACTACGAGGACATTAATTGGTGCTTAGTTTAGTGAGGATCATGCAGCTCTAGCCATCTGGTCACTAAAGAAAAAAGACAAAAGGAGAATAAGAGAAGATGACGAGACTGAAGACACAGGTAGTCTAATTGTGAAGAGGGTTGCTAACACCTTAGGAACTGAAGTAGCTAACCTTGTTGTACAAGTAGCCAATTTAAGCATGAAAGTATCAGAGAAAGAAAAGGAGGCCTATGTTAGTCTAAATGAGAAATATGAGCTTGTACTCAAGGCTTATAATGAAGAGAAGGTCAAATCCTTGATGAAAGACAATAGAATAGCAGAGTTGGAGGGTAAACAGAGGATCCAACTTGTGCCCCAAGGACTAATTACTCAGGAACCTCATCAGCCCTCCTCATTTAGTCCATTTATCACATATACCCCATCCCCTGCACCTTTAAGTCCTACTACTCAAGAGGCCATTGATGCTAAAAGAGCGGAATTGGAGGCTGAGAAAAATAGGTTGATAGATGAAAGAACAAGGTTAGAAGAAGAGGGAAAAAGGGATCTTGAGGATTCCTTAGCGTACAAGGAGGCTGATGTGTCGGTAAAGAAAACATGTTCTGATCAAATATTCTCCAACCTCCAAAGTTGTGCCAGTGGGTTTAACCTCTCTAACCTCTACCTATTGGGAAAAAAGATTGCAAGCATCACCAACAGATATGAGGATGAAAAGGGACAATGGGATCTGATAATGAGTAAGTGGAAAGGGAAGGCAGCCCATGTTAAATCATTTTTCCTCCCTGTCAAAAGAGTAGAATAATATTGATATCACCCTAACAAGCACCCATAAATGTCTCAAACTGATGGTTAATTTAGACATCAAGAAGAGCATGGCCATAAAGAGGGTCACAGTTTTGAGAGGAGAATTTTCCAAGGACAGATATGATATGTATCCATATATGTTCAAATAATATGGGAACATAAAGAATGAAGCCCTATGGCTAAGGCAGTTAAATGAAGCACTGACTAGCAGGACAAAAAGTATTGTCACATTGGCAAATAATGGATGGTTTGTGATGACTATAGATATTTTGAATAAAGCCAAGGCATTCTTTGAATCATGGGAGGTAGAATTTGAGAAGGCTAACGGTGACTGGGAAGAGTTCAGCAGCCGAAAAGAGAAGTTCTCAGCTTTAGTTGGCCAAGTGATGAGGTGTTCACTACATGGGTTAGCAAGTATGGAATAGTCACCCCGGTAACATGAGATGACAAACATAAAGGGGACAGCTGACACCAAAAGTTGAGCATTTGGAACAAATCAAATATTGGGGTCTCTACATTAGCAAAAGGAAAAGATCTAGATAACAAAGACCCAGCCACCTCGGAGCAATTTCAAGCAGCCAGGTGGTCACAAGACAAAAGATTACTTGGCTCATAGCAGAATTTGTTATTCCCTTCCACCTGAAGTTTTGTCTCTTCTTGAAATTGTATTTTGTCATCTAGTCCAGTCATCTATAGCTTGTTGCATCTTTATTTTCCAAAAGGATTCCAAGATGACTGTGGCTGCCTATAAGTATCTAGTTGTAATATTGTAATAAGGATGGTAAAAATAAGGCTACAAGGCAGATTACTGAATTGTGTCTGACTATTGGTTCTGAGTCTTTGTGAATGTACTGGTATTCAAATCTATATTAATAAAATATAATGGAATCTCCATTTTGATATCTAAGATTTCTTCTTTCATTTACTATTAATTCTTGTGTGTTCAATTTTTAAGGCACTTTGAATATACTGGTTATAGGGTAGTCATGTTCTTGTCTATGAGTTGCTTTCAAGGAAAGTTTTAAATCTTGTAGATGATTGCAGACAATTAGGGGTTATGCAAGGATTTGATACAGGGGTGTGAGGATGAGAGGATAGTTTGTAAGGCATTCTATCTGGGGTTCATTTGTATTTCCATTAATTATTTTTAGTATAAGTATGCTTTGTTTTGACTCTATCACCCATGATTAGGCACTGGTCATAAATGCTGACAAGTGGTTGTTATCATCAAATTCAAATTCATTCAATCTTTATACTCATGTTATTTCAAGTATAAGTCTAGTTAATTGTATTTAGTAGAATTCATCTTTGTGATTCCTTGGAGAGTGAATCAATAGGTTAGCCTTCCTAGGCCTAAATGGCATAAAAAGAAGAAGGGTCTCCAATCCTTAATCCACTATTAAAATTGCTGAAAGCTGATATTCTGTCAAAGGTGTACCTGCCTGGGTGTGTGGAGCCCAAAGTGTAGAAGGATTTCCTATCCTTGTTAATTAGCCCTTTTCCTTGTGAGAATCTAACTTGGGTATAAGAGAGTCTGGCATCTATTGTCATTATAATCAATTCTGCAAGAAAAAGAGGTAAAAAATTGGCAACTCTGCTAGGGATTAGGTATAATTAAGTTGTATCTAAGGAGCATCCCAGACTCTGGTTAAAATCAGACAAGTTATAAATACTAGAGATTTAGTTTGCCTTTCCAAGCCGCCTAACAAATTGGCAACTCTACTGGGGACTCTTGTAATATTCTCAGAGTCATGATCATGAAAGCATTTATCCTTACAATATTGAGAATCAATTTGTTCTTCCTTATAATCGTTAGAGCGAGTTTATTCTTCTTATCTATTGTGGCGCATTGTTTGAAGGTCTTGATTCTGAAAATGATACAGATCTTGTCTTAGTTGGAATAATTGATAATTCTAAAATATCTAATATGATCCCTTGTTTGTTCCCAAAAGGAAGTCTGTTGTATGGAAAATATTTGTAGTTATGGGCAGTGAAGAATCATTTTCTTGAAAATACCAGGTGAGGAATTATCAAGCTCAATATATTTGCAAATTCCCATACTTTCTTATTGCTGTAAGGAAAAATCTAAGATAGGACAAGGTGTTTGATCTTTATATATATTAATCCTCTGAAAAGAGGTGGTGAATCTAACTTCTGTGTAGTCCAGTATTGCATAGTGAAATATTTGTTTGTTCTGTAAGATGAGTAGACAAAGAAATACCAGGTCGTATTCCAAATTGAATCTTGAAAAGGATCTTGGAGAGGAGCTCCATACACCTAAAAGGAAACAATGGTCCAAAAGAGGGGCATCTAAACATGATTCCCAACATGCCTCTGAAAGAAAAATGGATGTTCCCATTTCAAAAAGGAAGTCGTCTTCATCTGAAGATGTAGAAACTGTGGGACCAGTCGATTCTTATAGAGCTAATACCAATTTTGATCCCTTTAGAGATGGATAAAATACTAACATAGGGTTCTTTCCTGTGGAAGAAAATCTTGCTCCACCAGAAGAGACTTCTACTACTGAAACAACATCATATGATTCTGATAAATTGCAAGATGAGGTTGTGGCTTTGAAAAGAAAAAAGAAGAAACAAGAAAATGAAATAGCTGAAGCAAAGGAGAAATGTGAGCAAAATATATATGATTTATTATTGGAAAGAGAAGAACTCTTATCTGAGACTAGAAGGAATGACCTTAAGACTAAAATCCTGAATCAAGAAGTCAAAGGTCTAGAACTAGAATTGTTTGGTATCCTCAATGATGAGAGAAACAAAACCCTGAATAAAATCTCAAACCCTGACAAGGATGAATTTGAGAAGGAAGGACCTGTAATTAGGCAGCTGTTCCCATATGAGAAAGAGCGAAATGTGAAACTCAAAGCAACAGCTAAAGATGCCCCTGACAAAGGTAAGCAAAAGGTTATGGGTATCAACATAAATGAGCCTGTGCAAAAAGTTTCTAACCCTAAAGGAATACCTAAAATTGATTTGGATATTGAACAAGCCAGGAAGGCTAAAGACGACTTGGAAAAACAACTAGAAAATTTGGAATTGGAGGCTGTCGTAGCTGATATGAAGATGAAGATAGCCTTACTTCATGCTACCAATAATACAACTACAAGTAGTTCTATGCATGTGAATCAAGGAGTACAACAATTGAATTCATCTACTGATTTAAATGTGAACAATCAAGGTGGTGCTCCTAAGGTCTAAAAATGTGGAAACAACCAAAATGTTCAGAGCTTTGTTCCTAATGTAGCTGCTCAAATCAAGGGTCCTCACTCAGGTTTTCAGACTTCCAAGCCCAAGCAGAGTGTCCCTCCACTTGTTCAACATCAAGGAGGGATTGCGGGACCAAACGGTGACAACAAGCTAGGGAATTTTCAAAGGAGACCTACCCACATGAACAGATATAGAGCTCTCTTCTTTGAAGGCATTCCTGGTCACCCTAATGTGATCCCCAATGAAGTAAGAGATAGGATCCCTAAGTTCATAGGAAACAGTGTTGTTACTTGTGAAGAGCATTTAAAAGATTTTGGTGATAAGATGACTGACTTTGAAATTGAAGATGAGGATGTTATCACGAAACTTTTTGTTCAATCTTTAATTGAAGATGCTAGGGATTGGTTCAAAAACTTACCTAATGATAGTATTGCCTCTTGGGATGAATTTGTAAATTCCTTTAGGGAATAGTATAGAGAGCATGTTAATTCTGGATATATGTTAAATGAATTTAATAACATCAAGAAGTTCCCAAATGAAAATCTGGTTGATTTTAACAGTAGATTCCAAAAGGCCATGAACAAATTGTTCCAAGTTTTGAGGTTAGATGAGGAAGTATGCCTTACCACATACATAAATGCTGCTAATGGAAAAATTTCTTATCTACTTAGAGATAAAAACCCAACTACTTTAAGGGATGCTTACAAGATAGCAATTGACATTGAAAGTAATAGGAGAGCATCGGGGAAATTGGGGAAGAGAGAAGACAATAAACTTTGGAAAGAAAAGGGATCAACTAGTAAAAATGTCAAAGAAGGTGATACAGTGGATAAATTAGTGAGTGTAGTAAAAGACCTTGCTGCCAAGATGGATAAAAATGATAGAGGAGGGTACCGAGATAATAAGTATACTAACCAAAAATTTGATAGACAACACAACCTGAGAGATTATCCATACAGGACCAATTGGAATAATGGAAAACTGATCCCTGAGGGAAAAGACAACCCAAAAGTAAAAGAAACTCCAAATCCCCTGAAAAGAAACAATGCCAACTATGTTGAGAATACTCCTTGGTGTGATGCTTGTAATATGCCACACTCTCCCTATCAATGTGTAGTAACTCAGGCTTTGTTTGACCAAATAGAAGAAGGAGAGTAGGAAGGCCATTCTATCAATATGTTCATAGTGAAGAAACCTTATCCATGGCTCCCTGATATTGCCTCATCCTCTGATGATTCATATTCGGAGGATAATCATTGTTTTACAAACTAGTTACAAAGTTCAACATATCAAAATGATCAGGATGAATATGTTTCACAAGAAACTATAAACACTGTGGGTGATGATAGTTCACAATCTTGTTTTAGGACTCCTACTGATGAAGAGAAAAGGTCTTTAACTGTTACAGCAATTAATCAAGCCAGAAATGCCTACAACTTAAGAAATAGGGTAGTACAACCAACTCAAGGCAAGTCTACCCCTGTTTATGTTAAGAAAGATTTGCCTCAAGTAATTAAGGGTTTCCATCCTAAGAAAGACAGCCAAGATGAATGTTGCAAGCAGGTAGGATCTTCTCAGGATCATATCAGGGAGGGGATGTCAAAGGAGGAATTGGTGTTGAATGAGAAACTCAAGAAAATGAAGAAAGTCAATGATATACCTCTTGAATTGCCTCATTTTGATATGAAACATGCTTTTACCCAAATGAAAGTCTCAGTCCCACTTATGGAAATGCTGAAAATAAAAGAGCATAAGGAAGTTTCTCTAGCATTATTAACAGGAATAGATGATGTATCCGTCCCTAATCATGAGGAAATACCTTTGACAATAAATAGTGCTAAAGAAGATTGTCCATTAGTGAAAGGAAACGGAAAGAGAAAGGAATTTTTTGACATTTGTATTGGAAATATAATAACCCAAGAACCATTATCTGTTGATCCGTTCTATGTCACCTTAATGGTAAATAGTTTTCTGGTGAAAAATTGCATGATTGATTTTGGAGCAGCGGCAAATGTAATGTCCTATCATGTGATGAAAGAATTAGGCCTCCGGGTCACTACACCTGCTGGAAGTTGATATGCCATGGATAACAGGGAAGTTCCTGTGATAGGGGCATTGAAGGATATTGAAGTGAAAATTGCTGCCTTCCCTGAAGCAACTTATATAATGGACATAGTGGTAGTGGATACTAAACCATAGTATTGTATGCTTCTATCAAGGCAATGGGCAGTAGTAGTAGGAGGAAAGATGCAGTTGGATTTATCCTATGCAACTATCCTTGTGAATGGGAATGAGGTCAAATTGTACAGAGAACCCTGGTCATCTGTTATGGTTGAGGTGGTCTTACCTGATCAATTAAATTGTTGTGTGAATGTTGATATGGAAAATTTTATGGTTGAAGAAGTCAATCCACAGCTAAAGAACACTGACCCAATTGTGGATGAATTGTTGTTGCAAAAAAATGGGCTCTGGCAAATGTACTTCGATGGAGGATGTTCAAAAGAAGGATCCAGAGCAGGAGTCTTGTTGATATCTCCATCAGGTATCACTTTCAAATATTCATTCATGTTAAATTTTCTATGCACAAACAATACTGCCGAATATGAGGCTTTAATCTTGCGAATGGATATTGCCATCAAACATGGTATTAAATGTTTAAAAGCCCATGGAGATTCCCAATTAATTATATCTCAGATTAGGGGACATTATGCTACTAAAGATGACAGATTAAAGTTGTATAAATATGATGTCTGGGATAGGATGGAATTCTTTGATGCTTTCAATATATTATGGGTTGAAATATCAAATAATATAATGGAAGATTTCTTGGCAAGTGTTTCCTTAAAAAATGATGATGTTACTCTTATTGGCATATCTATAGATGAAATGAAAAGTAGGCTAGTAGTTCCTGATAATATTCGTAATTAGCAAGTTTTTGAGGATGATGATGATATCCTCAAGTTTATCCAATGTATGGATTAGTATGATGGTCAAAAGATTGATTGTGAGTCTCTAGTGTCAATTGTGGATGACAAGGAGTATATTTTTTATCAGGAAGTCATTCAATTGGATACTAATCACATTCCCAAGGGGTTAGTTGAATTGGAAGGCATGTTCAGCATAAATAACAACTATATGACTCAGAAGTCCAATGCCAAAATGGAAGACTTAGAGGAAATCAATTTGGGATCTGAAACATCCCCCCAATTGGTCTATATTGGCAAAAAATTGGACAGCAATGTGAGACAGAATTTAATAATTTTTTTGAAAAGGTACAAGCATGTTTTTGCCTGGTCCTATGATGATTTAAAAGCCTATAGAGAAGACTTATTTCAACATGATGTCCCTTTAAAAGAAGGCACTAAACCATTCAAACAAAAGCAAAGGCCAATCAATCCATTACTAGCCACAAAAATGCAGACATAAATGATGAATTTGAGGGATGCAGGCATAATCAAGCCTATTAGACATTCATCTTGGGTTTCTAACTTAGTCCCTATAAGAAACAAGAATGGGGAAATAAGATTGTGTTGATTTCAGAAACCCAAATGTAGCCTCATTGAAATATAATTATGGACTACCTAATATGGAGGCTATGTTGCATAAAGTCACTAGATGTGACTTGTTATCCATGATGGATGGATTCTTAAGATACAATCAGGTGTTGGTTAAAGAGTCTGAGCAATTCAAAACAACATTTACCACCCCTTGGGGCACCTATGTATATGCTCGTATGCCATTTGGGCTAAAAAATGCTAGTGCTACTTTTCAAAGAGCTATGGATGTAGCCTTCAAATACCTCATAGATGTTCTGATGGTGGTTTACCAAGATGATTTAAAAACTTTATCAAAAAGAGCATAGGATCATTGCAATCATTTGGAAAAGGTCATGATAAAAGCACTAGAGTATGGGGTGTCTCTGAACCCGAAAAAGTGTCACTTTGTTGTTACTGAAGGGAAGCTTTTGGGACACATAGTGTCAAAAGAAGGGGTGAGGATAGATCCTGAAAGAGTTGAAGCCATCCAAAAGGTACTTGCTCCTAAGAACTTGAAAGGTACACAATTGTTTCTAGGGTAGATTAACTTTGTTAGGAGATTTATTATCAATTTTGTAGAACTGGTTAAGCCTATTGTCAAATTGCTAAAGAAAAATGTGAAGTTTGAATGGGGCCAAGAGGCTCAGTTAACCTTTGAAAGAATAAAATAGGCTATTCAAGAAGCACGAGTCCTTGTATCCCCGGATTACACCAAGCCATTTTCTTTGTTTACTTTTGCATCATTCCATACTATTGCAGCAGTCTTATTGTAGAAGGATAGTGAGGGATTTGAGCACCCCATTGCATTTTTTAGTAAATCATTGCAATCAGCCGAAATAAATTATCAAATGATGGAAAAACAAGCTTATGCTCTGGTAAAGGAGGTCAAGGCTTTCAGACCTTATTTGGTGTGTGCAAAAGTAAAAGCATATGTCCCTCATGCTGTTGTCAAAGATATTTTTGTTCAAAATGAAGTGACATGAAAAAGATGTAAATGGATAAACAAAGTCCAAGAATTTGATATAGAAATCCATATCACTAAGTTAGTGAGGGGATTAGGGTTGGCTAAGTTGATGACATAAGAAAATTTGGATTTGGCCCAAACAAATAGTGTTGGTGCGAAAGATAACTTCTTGACAAGTATTGAGATGCAACCCTGGTATTCCAATATTGTTTATTTCCTGAAAAATGCTAAATATTTAGATAACTTGAATGATAACCAAAGGAGAAGTTTGAGACTGCAATCACAAAAGTATGTTTTGTTGCAGGATGATTTATTCTGGAAGAATAGAGATGGAATCTTGTTGTTGTGCCTTGACAAAGGTCAATCAGAAAAGATACTAAAAGAAATGAACTCTGGAATATGTGGAGGGCATTATTTTGCTAGAACAATAGCCCACAAAATTTTGAGGGCTGGATATTATTGGCCTTGTGTTTTCCAAGATGCTCATACTTTTGTTAGGAAATGTGAGCCATGCCAGAGATTTTCAAACAAGATGAAGTATTTAGGGGCATTGTTATTAAACTCAATAGTGGCAGAGGCTCCCTTTGCTATGTGGGGAATGGATTTTATAGGAGAATTTAATGAAAAATCAAGTGGAGGCCATGGCTGGATTTTGCTAGCAACTGATTATTTCACAAAGTGGGTAGAAGAAATTCCAACCAAAAAGGAAACAAGTACTATGGTTATTGACTTCCTGATGGATAATGTAATTACAAGATTTGGTGTTCCCCTTAAACTAATAATGGATAATGCCATGTGCTTTAGATCTGAAGAATTCATTGAATTTTTCTCTGATATGGGAATTGTTATGTCCTATTCATCCCCATACCATCCTCAAGCTAATGGTCAAGCAGAATCCAGCAATAAAAGCATTTTTGCAAATTTTGAAAAAGACCCTGGAGGGAAATAAGAGAGCTTGGCATGTTAAACTGAAACTTGACCTTTGGGCTGATAGGATTACTGTCAAGAAGGCCACTGGAAAGTCTCCTTTTGAATTGGTTTATGGTGTTCAGTCAAGAATGCCTGTTAACAATTTGGTCCCAATTTACAAGTTTATCCAAGATGAAAGAATAGAAATATTTGAACCCATGGAAGAAAGGATGGTTCAGTTGGTAGAATTGGATGAGATAAGGAGAGAAAGCCAGAGAGAAAATATCAAACTACAACAAAGAATGAAATACCTTTTTGACAAAAGGGTAGATGAGAGAAAGTTTATGCCTGGTGATTTTGTGTTGCAATGGAATGTTAGGGCTGAAGAGAAGGGAAAGCACAAGAAATTTGAATCACTATGGATTGTACCTTTTTTTGTTTCTAGGATTTTTGGAAAAGATTCTTATTTCCTCAAGAGTTTGGATGATGAAGAATAGGAATTGCCAGTGCATGGACAATTCCTGAAATTTTTTTTTAATTAAGCTTTTCTCCATGCACAGTAGTTTGTAGTATGTACAGGTGTGTTTCCCTTTTTTTGTGTGTTTGTTTCCAATTTTAGGTTGGTCTGTTTTGTGGTCTACTTCCCCAGAGATCTATGGTTCTTGTTATAACCTAGTGTTTCAACATCCTCAGAGAGAGCCACTGTTGGTGCTATTTCCTACTTAAGTTGTGCCCTATAATTTTCTTAGGGTCTCTTATCATTGATAATGTCTAGGGCTTTGAAATCGAGTTTTAGAGTGTTCTTATGCCTCTACAAGGTTCCTCAAACCCTTAACCTAATTGAAAATGGTTAAAAATGACTAAAAACCCATAATTGCCTTGGCCGATTATATTTTCACGTTACTTTTTTGGTCACTTAAGTTATATTAAGTCATGTGTTGATGCTGAGTGGTTTACTTTTTTCCAAAAGATTATGTTATCCTAACCGCTTTAATAATTCCTAAGTCTCGCCATGAAAAGTCCCTTTTACGTCATCACCTTATGTATCGAGCAAGTCAGAAAAGATTGGACAACGTGCTTAATCACTTAAAGGAAAAATGGTTGACATCTAGTGAGTAAGCGATTAAGCAGTGGTGACGTGTGTCCTTGGTGGGGCCAAACATATTAAGAAAGTCCTTAGTTAAAAGGTGAGCAACTATGAAAAGATTGGACGGTGTGCTTAATTACTTAATCAAAACATGCTAGACATCTAGCGGTTAAGCGATTAAGTAGAGGCAACACATGTCCTTGGTGGGGCCGAATAGTAGTAAAGGCATTCTATTAAATAGTGCACAACTTTGAAAAAATTGAATGGCCCGCTTAATCGCTTAAAGGAAAAGTGCACGAAATCTAACAAGTAAGCAATTAAGCGGAGGTGACACCTATCCAAGGAAGAATGTGGGTCCAGTCACAGATGAGTTAAAAGGTGTCAAAGCCCAGAAAGATCTGACAGTTAGCTTAATCGCTTATACTCAAGATGCTCAACATCTAATGAGTAAGCGATTAAGCGGTGATGACATCTGGCAGTTGGTGGGCCCAGGCATTCAAAGCTGACAAGAGTTTAAACTTTAGTTAAGTTGTTCCATATCTGACGGCTCGCTTAATCACTTAAAGTAAAAGTGCTCGACATCTAATGGGTAAGTGATTAAGCAGTGGTAACACATGTCCTTAGTCAACTATTGTTTTTGGGAAAATAAGATAGCCATCAGATGTGAAAGATGATGCCCAGAATCAACGGTTCAAATTCAAAGTTGATAAAACAAGTTGTAGAGAGTCGTTAAGCCACAAAATTGAAGCTTGCAGATTAATTGAAAAATGTGTGACATCTCTAGTTGAATTCAATTCGAAAGACTGATTTGACTAAGGCCATAAAATTGATTAAGCCAACTGCAGCCTCAATAACTCACCAAAACAATTTGAGAAAAGACAGAATTGTGAAGAAAACTAGCTTCACGCGACTTCTGTGTAGAATAAGTAAGCTTACTGATTCATTAGCATCCAAATTAATGTGAAATTTGCAGCTCAGAAAAATTGTAGTGCTTTGTTTCAATATCTAAATCTAGTATTACAGAAAAAAATCTTAGAATGGCCCCTAGAGTCAAAATCTCCGGAGAGGTTGATTACCAGAAGAGAAATGTTAGGGAAGACTTGTTGCAACAATTATCACTATCCTCAGGGGATGCTACACAAGAAAAAAGGATAGTTCCATTAAATCCTCATTTTTAGATCGAAGAAGGATTGTATGATTATGGTAGATGGGCAAAGGATGCTAAGACCAGTTTTGATGGCCTCACCCTATTCAGAATGGCCTATAGTAAGAGAAATGCCTCTACCCCAGACTGTAATATTTGGGAATTAGATGTGGGAAAACTGATAGCTCCTATTGTGTTCATGGATACTGATTTATTCATCTTGATCACCAACACTTATGATAATGTGGCTAGGGTTGTTAGGGACACCCGGGGAGACATACTATTGACTATATCAACAGATGAAATTAGAAGGATTTTCAAGTTGACTAACACCTCCCAAAATATGGATGATATTGATCTTGAGTACTTCAAGGAAATATACAAGAACCAAAGAGATTTTTATAGAGGTGAAGTAGTAAAGGGGTGTGTTAACATGATAGGGGACTTGGTAGTGGTAGGGCCTAGAACCATGGAACCCTTCAAGTTGGATCTTTTCAATGGAAAAGCCAGAAAAATGTACAGTGCTCTATGCAATGTTTTGGGGATAGATGAAGAGGGGGCAATGCTTGTCCATATAATGTTGATGGTTGTTTAGATTCTGCATCCCCACTTGTTAGTAGTGTTTGACTATGCATCTTATATTTCTCAAGAGATGCATGATGGTTTCTCACAGATCCAAGATGGAAACATACAGAAACCAATGGGTTGGTATTCCCTCATGATGCATATGTTCTTATTTAACAATGCAGACTTCTTTGAAGAAGAAATGGAATTGGAAAAATTCCAAGATGGTAAAGAATTGCCTGTTCAGATGTGGAGTGCAAACTTGTCCTGGGATAGGAAGAATGCCAATTATGTGTATTTTGACAAAGTTTTTACCACTAGACTCAAGTCACTGCTAAGTAACCAGAATGCTAGGGTTCATAATGAAATGATGATGCTTTTAAGGCCTATGGAATATGCCCTAGAGTTAAAAATTGCTCACAATTGGGGAGATTTAATCTTATACCCTTTTTCCACAGTGATTAGGGTTTATGGTTTCAGAGGTACCCCTTATGTGCTACCTTATAGAGTCCCACTCAAGATTGGACTGGCAGAGATTATAAGGCAATTAGGTGGGTTACAGGAAGAAGCCTTGACCAAAAATATGAAAGGAAGTATCTTTCCTACCCTCACCAGAGCCCATCACTTTATCATAACCAAAGGTGGGTGGACACAGTTTGATAAATATTTTGAGCCTTATCACTTAGCCACTTCTGTGTCCAGATGTGCAG
>MU226052.1:2249076-2273260 GCA_018584345.1 Thuja plicata | reverse complement strand
AAGTAGCTAACCTTGTTGTACAAGTAGCCAATTTAAGCATGAAAGTATCAGAGAAAGAAAAGGAGGCCTATGTTAGTCTAAATGAGAAATATGAGCTTGTACTCAAGGCTTATAATGAAGAGAAGGTAAAATCCTTGATGAAAGACAATAGAATAGCAGAGTTGGAGGGTAAACAGAAGATCCAATTTGTTCCCCAAGGACTAATTACTCAGGAACCTCATCAGCCCTCCTCCTCTAGTCCATTTATCACATATCCCCCATCCCTTACACCTCTAAGTCCTACTACTCAAGAGGCCATTGATGCTAAAAGAGCAGAATTGGAGGCTGAGAAAAATAGGTTGATAGATGAAAGAACAAGGTTAGAAGAAGAGGGAAAAAGGTATCTTGAGGATTCCTTGGTGTACAAAGAGGCTGATGAGTTGGTAAAGAAAAAATGTTCTGATCAAATATTCTCCAACCTCAAAAGGTGTGCCAGTGATGTCAACCTCTCTAACCTCTACCTATTGGGAAAAAAGATTGCAAGCATCACCAATAGGTATGAGGATGAAAAGGTTCAATGGGATCTAATAATGAGTAAATGGATAGGGAAGGCCACCCATGTTAAATCATTTTACTCCCTATCAAAAGAGTAGAATAATATTGATATCACCCTAACAAGCACCCATAAATGTCTCAAATTGATGGTTAATTTAGACATCAAGAAGAGCATGGCCATAAAGAGGGTCACAGTTTTGAGAGGAGAATTTTTCAAGGATAGATATGTTATGTATCCCAATATTTTCAAAGAAGATGGGAACATAAAGAATGAAGCGCTATGGCTAAGGCAGTTAAATGAAGCACTGACTAGCAGGACAAAAAGTATTGTCACATTGGCAAATACTGGATGGTTTGTGCTGACTATAGATATTTTGAATAAAGCCAAGGCATTCTTTGAATCATAGGAGGAAGAAGTTGAGAAGGCTAATGGTGACTAGGAAGAGTTCAGCAGCCAAAAATATGAAGTTCTCAGCTTCAGTTGGCCAAGTGATGAGGTGTTCACTACATGGGTTAACAAGTATGGAATAGTCACCCTGGTAACATGAGATAACAAACATAAAGGGGAAAATTGACACCAAAGAAGTTCATCATTTGGAACAAATCAAATATTGGGACCTCTACATTAGCAAAAGCACAAGATCTAGATAACAAAGAACCAGCCACCTTGGAGCAATTTCAAGTGGCCAGGCGGTCACAGGACAAAAGATTACTTGGCTCATAGCAGAATTTGTTATTCCCTTACACCTGAAGTTTTGTCTCTTCTTGAAATTGTATTTTTTCATCTAGTCCAGTCATCCGTAGCTTGTTGCATCCTTATTTTCCAAAAGGATTCCAAGATGACTATGGCTGCCTATAAGTATCTAGTTGTAATATTGTAATAAGGATGGTAAAAATAAGACTACAAGGCAGATTACTGAATCGTGTCTGACTATTGGTTCTGAGTTTTTGTGAATGTACTGTTATTCAAATCTATATTAATAAAATACAATGGAATCTCCATTTTCATATCTATGATGTCTTCTTTCATTTACTATTAATTCTTGTGTGTTCAATTTTTAAGGCACTTTGAATATATTGGTTATAAGGTAGTCATGTTCTTATCTTTGAGTTGCTTTCAAGGAAAGTTTTAAATCTTGTAGATGATTACAGAGGATTAGGGTTTATGCAGGGATTTGATACAGGGGTGTGAGGATGAGAGGATAGTTTGTAAGGTATTCTATCTGATGTTCATTTGTATTTCCATTAATTATTTTTAGTATAAGTATGCTTTGTTTTGACTCTATCACCCATTATTAGGCACTGGTCATAAATGTTGACAAGTGGTTGTTATCATCAAATTCAAATTCAATCAATCTTTATACTCATGTTATTTCAAGTACAAGTATATTTAATTATATTTAGTACAATTCATCTTTGTGATTCCTTGGAGAGTGAATCAATAGGTTAGCCTTCCTAGGCCTAAATGGCATAAAAAGAAGAAGGATCTCCAATCCTTAGTCCACTATTAAAACTGTTGAAAGTTGATATTCTGTCAAAGGTGTACCCACCTAGGTGTGTGGATCCCAAAGTGTAGAAGGATTTCCTATCCTTGTTAATTATCCCTTTTCCTTGTGTGAATCTAACTTGGGTATAAGAGAGTCTGGCATCTATTGTCATTATAATCAATTCGGCAAGAAAAAGAGCTAACAAAGGGAACCATTGATGATAACACATTATGAGTAAGGTATTGAGGACTCTTCTTCCTGTATATGCTATTAGAGTCTCTGTAATTCAAGAATTAAGATGTACTCCTAACAATAATTTGACTTTGGAAAGTCTGGTAGGAAGACTTACTGCATTTGAGATGTCAAATTTTGATAACTACACTCCAAAAGATATTGAATCTGCATTCAGATCCCAGTTGGTCCTTAACAAATCAAAGAAAGGAAAGAAATGTGTGAACAGTGATAGCGACACCATAGATGATGATCTGGAAGAACTTGAAGCACTCATGGAAAAAAGGCTATCTAGAGGAAAAGGAAAATTCAAAGGTAAACTTCCTATCATATGTTTTTCATGTAACAAAGTTGGTCATATTGATGCTAGATGTCCTGATAAGAATGAAAAAGATGAAGGAAGGGACAACAAGTACAAAGATAGAAAGGATGACCAAGACTTCAGAAGGTATAAGGATTACAAAGACAAAGGTAATAAATCTTGTTATATAGTTGAAGAAGCTTCTGACAATGATTCTAACAATTCTAATGAAAATGATATAGAAGTTGTGTATGTTGCTATGAAAGATGATTCTGATGATGATGAGAAAACTGCACTAATTTCTTATATGAGTAAAGGCGACCATTGGATTATTGACAGTGGTTGTTCACATCATATGACTGGTGATAAAGATAAATTTGAGACACTAGATCAGTGTAATGGCGGTTATGTTAAATTTGGTAATGATGCACCATGTCTTATCAAAGGGAAAGGATCAATTAACTTGACTGACAAGATCAGATGTGACAATGTATATTGGGTTGATGATCTTAAATATAATTTATTGAGTGTTGCAAAGTTGAATACTTCTGGTTACAGAGTTGAGTTCCATCACAGGAAAGCAAACATCTATGATGTCAATGGAGAACTAGTTGGAGGTGGTGAGCAGACTAAAGGTAACTTGTTCTATCTGGATTTAGCTGATGAGACATGCTTGTTTGCATAATATAATGATGTTTGGTTATGACATAAAAGGTTGTGTCATGTACACTTTGATAACTTGGTAAGCATAAGAAAATTGAAAAAGGTTAGAGGGCTTCCTAAGTTAAAGAAACCTGAAAATGCAATGTGTAAGCAATGTTAATTGGGAAAGATGACTAAGTCTAGTTTCAAGAGAAAAACTCATACTTCTTAGGAAATTCTGGAATTAGTTCATACTGACCTTTATGGACCCATTGGTGAGAAAAGTTACTGTGGAGACAAATATTTTATTCTATTTGTTGATGATTACTCAAGAATGATGACTGTTATGTTTCTTCAAGAAAAATCTGATGTATTTCAGTTATTTAAGTGGTACTTGGCAAAAGTTGAAAAAGGAGACAGGTAAAAATCTAAAATGTCTAAGATCTGACAGAGGATGTGATTTTATCTCTAATGAGTTTAACAGGTTCTGCAATGACCGAGGGATAAAAAGATAGATGTCCGCACCTAGGACACCACCACAGAATGGTATTGCTAAGAGAAGAAACAAATCTATCATGGATTGTGCCAGAACACTAATGATGGAGAAAAATGTTGCATAGAAATATTGGAGAGAAGTCATGAGTATAGCAGTCTATACCCTGAATAGAGTACAAGTCAAGAAAGGTACTAATGCTACACCTTATGAGCTATGGTATGGATATGCACCTAATGTAAAATATTTCAAAGTTTTTGGAAGCAAATGTTTCATACTGAAGGATAACAGAAATGGGAAACTTGATGCTAAAGGTGAGGAACAGGGATAAGTTTAAGAAACCCCCTCTAGAAAAAGATATAAAATCTTAGCGAATCTTTCATTTTCTTTTTAAAAATATTAATTCCTATTGGTGAATCTCTCAAGTTTTTAGGAAAACAAATTATTTGTATTGGCGATTATTTTTTAATCACAATTTTTTTGTAGAAAATATTGGCGAATCTCAAACAATAACAAAAATTTCATTAATGACCATGGAAAATAATTATATTTAAATAAAAAAGAGTTCTTATAGAAAATTATTAGGCAAACTATGAAAATATTTGATGGGTTTAAGGGAACTCTATAGTATCTAGTTGCTACCATTTATTTAAAATATAATCAAATAATCCTCATTATATTGTGTGAGATAAATGTATCGATATTTTTTGTTATTATAATAGGACCCAAAATTTCTTCAGTGCCATTGATTTATCAACAATCCAAAGGAAATCTTAGCCCCCATAAGTGATACAAATCAAATAGTAACATTTTTGCCTCATGGAATATAATGAAGATCACTATATTATGTTTTAAATCAATAATGACAACTAATATTGGTGACACAACCCTACTATAACTAATAGTTATGATATATTATTGGTGAATTAATTTAGATTTATATAATAACTTATAAAATTTAGGCGAATTGAATCTAACTATGTAAAAAATATTTAGCGAATCTTTGAGTTTAAATTTTTAATAAAATAAATTATTCGACGATTTAAATATTTCTAAAATAAAATTTTGTAAAAATTTGGCGATTTAGGTTGCCTTAAATCTTGAATTATTAGCCAAATTTGGATTCTCAAATTTCAAAAATTAGCCAATTGGCGAATATTAGCCACTAAAAAAATCACTGGTGAGGAAGGCATATTTCTTGGTTATTCAATGAAGAGTAAGGCATATAAGTGTTTGAATTCTAACACTAACAAAATTGTAGAAAGTGCAAATGTTAGAATTGATGAGTATGCAGAAAGAAATGAAGTTGGAAGCACACAGAAACCTGAGAGTTACAAATCATTTGTCTATATGGATGAGGAAGATTCTAATACATTACCAAAAACTGAGAATGAAGTTGTCGAGCAACAGCTAGCACCTGCCGAGTCACAAAACGAGGTTGCCGAGAAATAGGAGGTAATTGCTGAGCTATCTGATGGAGATGCTAAGTTGCAGAATCAACCTAAATTGGACATGAATGATCAACCTGAAGCAGAAAAAGAACCTACTCTAGCAAAGTATGTAAGGAGGCACCATAAACTTGATCAAATCATAGGATCAAAGGATTCTGCAGTTATGATAAGAAGTAAGTTGAAAGAAGATACATGCTTATTATGTGATTTTGAGCCTAAAATGGTAAAATATGCCCTAGATAATGAAGATTGGATACAAGCCATGAATGAAGAAATTTAACAGATTCAAAAGAATAAGACTTGGACACTTGTACCTAGGTCGAGTGATAAAAACATAATTGGTACTAAGTGGGTATTCAAAAATAAGCTGAATGAACATGGAGAGGTAACAAGAAATAAAGCTAGACTAGTATGCAAGGGTTATGCACAAGAGGAAGGAATTGATTATGGAGAAACATTCGCCCCAGTTGCAAGGTCGGAAGGAGTAAGAACCTTACTTGCATATGCAGCCTACAGAGGTTTTAAATTCTATCAGATGGATGTAAAGTCAGCATTTCTAAATGGAATATTAGAAGAAGAAGTATATATTGAACAAGCTAATGGATTTGTAGACCCAAGCAAGAGGAATATGGTTTGCAGATTGCACAAAGCGCTATATGGATTGAAGTAAGCACTAAGAGCATGGTATGAGAGATTGCACAATTATCTAGTGAAGATTGGATTTGCAAGAACAAATGACAACAAAAACCTGTATTTGAAGACAGAGAAAAGTAAAGGTACTTTATTGGCTGAAATTTTTGTTGATGACATTATCTTTTGTGGACAAGATGTGCTATGCCAAGCATTTGCAAAGTAGATGCAAACTGAATTTGAGATGTCTATGTTTGGTGAGATAAAAAAATTTTGTTGGCTTACAAATATATCAGATGAAGAATGGTATCTATATTACTCAATCGAAATATATCAAGGAGATACTAAAAACTTTTGGAATGGAAGATTCAAAACCAGTGAGTATTGTGTGTGTTAAAATGTACCCATTATCTACAACATGACACTTCAATAGATCATTGCATTAGTGGAAAATATAGTTAGAAGAGCATATAAAGCACTAAAATCAACCTATTGCTTTCTAACTAAGAAGAGTGTGATAAGCAACATAACAGCCCTCAGATTATGCTACTAACAGTGACATATACGACTTACATGAAAGATTTGAGTTAAAACAAAGAAAGATATCTCCTAAACATGCATTCTAGCTCTAAAAAGTATGAAAATAACAATGCATAAACATGAAATTTAAAATATGATATGAATCTATGTTTATTCTAACAGCATAACAATGCATTTAACTCTAAAATTATGGGCTTATTTGTGCTCAAAAGTACCTTCTATTTATAGAAGAATGAGGAGAGAGAGGGCGAACAAGGTGCATTAATGGAGTTGAAAAACTCATTAATGAGGTGTAAGAGGCATTAATGCCTTGGGAATTAATGAATTATGGTGGAGGAAAAAGCATTAAATGCTACATTAAATATGAGAAATTAAGAGGCATGGGTAGGGGTACAAGTCAAGCTTGATAAGGTGGACTTGAGGAAAGGAATCTTTAGATTCTTTGACTTTCTCAAGTGGGTTGAGTCTTTAATCACTCCTTAATGGAATGTGACAACATTAGGAGGTGGGTTAGGATTAGATTTAGCAAGGGTGAATGGGTTGGGATAGGTTCAAATGCATGGTCAAAGTAGTTGAAGTGGGTTAGGTTAGGGGTTTAGAGGAATATTAATGAAATAAATAAAACTTATTTAATTCATTTAAAAATAGGAATATTAATTATTTAAGCATTAATTGCTTTTTAATAATCAATAGGACTATAGCCAATTTAATTAAATTAATTAGGTTAGGGGAATGGGTTCATTTGCAAGTGATGAGACATATTGAGCTTTATTTAATTCCTTTATGATTAAATAATATAGCCATGTTTTGAATTTGATTTGTTTTGATTGGTTTGAATTGATTTGAATTGTATGGTTGTAGTAGTTAATATAATTTAGTGATAAAATCACCTAGGACATTAAATCTGATTAAAAAATAATTATGTCAATGTAACTTTGTCGTGACATAATTGCGGGTATGATCATAGTTAGGGAAAATAGGGTCTATGGTTAGAGAAGACCAAATCCAGGTGGTAACATTTTCCCCTCTTTGAATAGATATGCGAGCAGCGCTTTGATTCAAAGAAAGTTTTTGATTTTGACTTGAGAAAGATTGAGAATTTCGCTCACGATCGAAGGAAATGCCTGATGAGATCAGTTTCGCACTTGATGAAACTAAATTGATAATATTGATTTTGAAATTGGTTGTCATCCAAAGATCAATAAAAAGATCTTAGAGATATCAATTCTGAACTTGGTTGTCATCCAAAGATTGATAATACTGATTCTGAACTTGGTTGTCATCCAAAAGTCAACATGAAGTTGCTAGGAGCTTAATAAGAATCTTTTAAAATAAGGAAACACATGATTTCTAGCTTATGAGAACCAAATCTTTTTATCCAATAGTTTTGACTTAGTCAAGAAAACTGTCGTGCCCCTCGTTGTTTGATAACTAAGTCATTTTTGATGTTGTTTTGAGAAAAAATTTAATTGATGATAGTGTGATCATGCCCCCTTGGGAAGGAAATCGAAGGAAAAGAATAAAATCCCTCCATTGAAAGACCGTATCACTTGCAAGAAGTGGTTAGGGCAAGAAAGAATAGAGTAGAAGAAATGAAAAAGAGGGTGTGTTTAATAATAAACACACGGTATCAAGTTAATTACGTGAAAATGCGAGTGGTGGAACTGATAAAATGATGTCAGACCAAGATTTATGATAAAATGTGCAATTTAACAGATTTTCAGAACAAATGGAGCAAATTTGCATTTTCAGGAGTTGTCATAAAAATGTTATTGTGCTGCATAAAATACCTTAAGCACCTTTGATTTGGTTCCTGATTGATCAAAAAGAGAATAGAAATGGAGTTTCAATTGCCTGGGAGGAGTTTCAGAACTCCTAAATAGCTCAAAAGACCAATATATCTCAAAAATTACCATTTTACTATTCATTTTCACTCTTACCTATAGTAAATTTGAGAGCTCTGCAGAGAAAATGGTGGTCCCAGTTAGGAAGTATCATTTCAAGCTCAACCGTCATCATCAGTGCCCGGGTGACTAGCCACCTTCGGTAAGTACTCGTAAAACTACCTCAAAAATTTTGCAATTTTGAATTTCATGCATTTTTACAACTTTTATAGCCTTTTAGATTTTGGGTCGCATCCGGGATTCCAGATCGCACCCTGCTAAACCCGCGTTGCATCCCATTTTTCTAGGATCGCATCCTGCTTTCCCAAATTTTTGAGTCACATCTAGGATTTCCTGGATCGCATCTGGTTACTCTATTTTTATCTTAGTTTTTAACTTGCATTTTGGCATGTGTCATTTCCTGTCCCTTTAGGGTCGTACCTCATTTTTGGGGTCGCATCCAGGATTTTTGGGATCGCACCCAGTATTCTCCGTCGCATCCTGTGTTTCCAGGATTGTATCCAGGAAAAGAGATCGCACCTTGTCTTTCCAGGATCACATCTCATTTTTGGATTTAGAAAGTTATCAATTTTGAACTATTTGTCTATGGTGGCCTTGAATTACTTAGCTGATCAAGAGTCTTCCTCTTTGTTGTAGATAGAACACTAATTTATCTTTTTATGTGCCAAAATAGGCATATTTTGAGGTAGTCACATTTAGAGGCACATATCTAGGTTGTGTGCTTGCCTTGTCTGGACTGTTATCGGCTAAGGAGAAGGACACAATGATCCACTATGGATTACAATCCTTGATTGGTTTACATGATATAGGGGTAAATTGGGGGCTGTTGACAACTCTTGTCGAGAGATGGAACTCAGAGAACAACACCTTCCATCTTCCGACTGGGGAGATTACAGTGACTCCTGAGGATGTATGGCATATACTACGTGTTCCCATTATGGGCCACAAGGTGCACTTTGAGGCGACTTATGCTGTGGCGATTGGTGCAGCGCGTCAGTATTTCTAGGATGACACCATCGATCAAAGATACCTTTCTTGGGACTACATGTGCGATCATTATGATCAATTATTTGTATATTTAGCAAGTCTGATTGGTGGCATCTTGATGCCACACAGAGGAAAACATGGGTTCATGGTTGGATGGGTGTACATGTTGGAACAAATGATCGTACATAGACGGAGATTTGCATGCGGTAGCTATATCTTAGCCCATATGTACCATGAGCTTCATGAGATTGTGTACCACTATACCCAGAGCATGACTGTGGGTATTTTGATTCTTCTGATCTAGGCCTTGGAGCACATCCCTGTTACATGACCGATAGTTGATAGATAGCATGCACCTGAGCAGGCTTATGTATATATGTATGTAGGTCTCATTCAGTAGCCCCATCTGAGCAAGGTAGAGTATTGGCGATGGATTTTTGATGATATGACCAAGGTTTTTTGGCGGCCATACTTAGATTGTGAGGAATGGACCTTCGATGCCAGACAAGTTTCATTTTTTTTCTAGAGCAGGTACCTTATTGGGAGGACCCGATATATTGTAGAGTAATTCATTCATACCCGAGTTTTGAGACAGTATGGCCAATGGCAAGGAAGGACACATGACATCACTGTATATGTGTGGATCCATGATGAGGCACCATTATGGGGTGCCCAGCTGATTTATGAAACTTCCCACCAGGAGATTAGAGACATGGTTGGAGTAGACTGGGATCTCCATCTTGATGTTGCAGATGCAGGTTGCTCAAATGGATATATAGTAGAGATGCTTCAGCATCCATTTCCTTGATTCACTTTTCTTGAGGAGGTCATTCCTTGTATAGAGGAGCCAATAGATTATGATCCTGATGATTGTCCCACCAGAGGGAGTGGAGGAGCCCAGAGAGACAGGGGTGTCAGAAGACATGGAGGGAGAGATGGTGGCAGAAATGGAGGTAGCTATGGGAGACGTCCTCCTCCAGATGAAGGGGATGACCATGGAGATGACATGGGTGGTGGTGCTATGGGCGGTCATGCAGATGTGGTCAGTGGTAGTGGTTAGGGTCAGCACACCCGATTTAGATTTGTTTCTCCCCGAATAGATCCAGGCCCATTACTTACAGGGGAGAAATAGAGACAGTAGAGGTAGTAGAAGAGACAGCCAGATAGATCCTAGGATAGGCCATCTGGATAGGATTTAGGTAGGGGATCTGGTAGAGATGGTGATCCTCTGTCCCAAAGTGAGCAGGAGCGAGAGAAGCTCAGGGCACAGATCACAACATTAGAGGGGAGGCTTATTGCAGCTGATTCTTCGATTTCCATATTAGATACATTACTTGCAGATAGGGATAGACAGTTAGAGTGCCTTAGGGTAGAGCAAGACAGGCAGGGCTATATGCTCAGAGTAGAGAGAGATGCACAGGCTTAGCCATCCATCGAGGACATAGAGCATCTTATTACTTTGTGTTATACCATGTTGTAGTTATTGAGGGCCAGAGAGCACTTTCATTTTCATGAGTTTCCCAGCAGTCTGAGGGAGCAATGCCTCCTCCGCCTCCATTTGTACCACCTCCTTTGCCTCCTCCAGATCAAGGAGAGGGGGGAAGCCAGAGCTGATACATATCTTTTTGTACTATTTTGTGACATCATTTTGTATATCTAGAGCCTTGTGAGGCCATTCTTTTGTACTATTGACACTTTGATATATGTATATCTGATTCATCCGTGTACTCTAATACTCTTTGTGTAGACTTGTGCCATTTTGTTGATTTGTATCATGTTTTGAGATATATATCTGATGCAGCTATTTTTTATTCTGACATGATTCATGAGTTCTCTCTACTTTAATAGATTTATTTTCACATGTGATTATATCTTGGTTGCATGATGAGTTAGATTTAGATGATGACATCATTTATGCATTTTTGATTTATCATTGATATAAATATGTTTCAAATGATACTATGTGAATATGCAAATGTATGTTTTTGAGTTTTTCTTATGTAATTAAAATGTATGGATACACTTAGGATGTAGAAATGAAATGCAATGTGTAAATGCTTAATTTTTGTATTTTCTTTCTATTTCATTTTATGAATGCAAAATGTATGCTATTGATGTGCAACAATATAAATATCAGTAGTAGTAAATGGATGTAATTAACCTGGTTTTTAGAGGAAGAAAATAGAAATCACTTTTGAGCCCCAAATTTCCTTATGCTTTTACTTCTTTCACAAATGCATCATGCAATCTCTAAATGTAGCTATATGCAGACTCTTAGGACTTGTCACTGATTAACAATTTTTGTAATATTTTTATCATCATTGGGCACCATTGGGAACATATACCACTTGATAGTACAACCATCACTAATACCCACTGATATTATGAAAGTATGAATACTATGTTTTATTGAAATGTCAGAAATAGACTTAGGCATCAAGGCATAGAAGCTAGGATAACAAAATAGTCACCTTCCTTTTAATATATCAGATTCTGTGTAAGGCAAGATATTGGACCCGCAATGACCTTTAAAATTCATATCCTTGGGTACTTTATGCTTCGTATACCTTAGTGAGAATCTGAGTTTAGAAAATAGACAAGGAAATTGTTTCAAACTCACCATAGTCTACACATAACAAAGATCGAGATATATGTGGCTATCCACCCATAGTGGCAGCTCTTACCATAAACATCCAACTTAGGTGAAATTTATAGGATCATTAGGAACAATCACCATACACAAAAAACCAAGAAAATGTTATGCCCCCTATCCTTGCAACTCTTTGTCTTTGCGCAGATGTCCTAGAGTAACTCAGGAGACAAAAATTATCAATTGTGAATTAATTAGATAAAATTCATAACTGCTTAGATGCCCCGAGTGAAAATTCATGGGTTTATAGAAAGAGTCATAATCAAACCAAGATCAAACTGTCTTTAGGTAGTTTTGAGAAATACTATTGATTCATTTTTCAAGCGCAGTATAGATTCATCAATCAAAAAGTTGAAATTCAAGCAATATGTGTTCCATGTCTGTGTATGTTTCCTGTTTGCAAGCTAATGTAGATTTTAGGAACATTGTTCATGTTAGCACAATGTTTATGTCATCCTTGTGTCATGAAAGTAACAGTTTGGTGAAAGTATCAAGAAGCATGGCATCACTAGACAAACCTAACCTATGGCGACCTAGAAGATGCAACCTATCAATCTGGAAAAGATGCCACCAGTGTAGAATGACTTGATCCTAAGATAGAAATATAGACAAATCCTAAGCAAGGATAAGATAGTTGTTTAGGAAAAAAAGTCAATTTTTTTTGCTATTTTTTCTTTTTTGAATGTTTTTTGTAGTATCAAGGCACCTGTTTGCCAGGTTTTCACCAAGGATACCTTTCTTCAGGACTTTTTCCACTATTTTTGGATTTCTTTAGGATCAATTTTATGAATGTTTTTGGTATTTTCTGAGAACTATTTACTGTACAGGCTCTGCTAGCCAAACATCAAGCGTAAAACCGCTTCAAATGTAGAGTATTGATAGGATCTAGAAGAACGTCTCCCTCAAGTGTAGCTAGTTGATAAGCTCTAGTCCCAAAAGTAGCAGTGATAACATAAGGTCCCAACCAGTTAGGTCCACACTTTCCTTTCTGCTCTTGGTTAGGTTGGTTCTTAGGATTCTCCTTTAGGATGAGATTCCCCACTTCAAACTATCATGGCTTTACCTTTTTATTGTATCTTTTGGACATGCATGCTTTGTACACCTTCAGATGATCAAATGCCTATTGCCTGGGCTCATCAAGTAGGTCTAAATAATTCACCCTATCGTTGTGGTATTGCTTATCGTTAAAAAGACCTTGTAAAGATATCCACAAAGATGGGTTTTCAACCTTAATAGGTAGTACTGCTTCAGTGCCATAGACTAGGGCAAATGGCGTGGCTCCAGTGGGTGTTTGATGCTTGTTCTATAGGCCCATAGTGCCGGATTCAGTTGTAGATGCCAATCTCTACCAAACTTACTTACAGTTTGGTGTACGATTTTGAGAGTATTTTTATTAGATGCCTCAACCTATCCATTACCTTGAGGGTAATAGATTGAGGAGAAGTGTTGGGTAATGTGGAACTGTTCACAAAGGTCATCAATGTCTTGATTTTTAAATTGGCCCCCATTGTCTGTTACAATTGATGATGGTATCCCATATCTACAGATAATGTAGTTTAGAATGAACATACCCACCTATTTTCCAGTGGCTTTGATTAGCGGCATGACCTCGACCCACTTCATGAAATACTCAGTGGCCGTAATGATGAACTTGTGTCCATTTGAAGAATTGGGATATATTTCTCCAACCAAGTCAAAGGCCCATTGCTGAAATGGCCAATGTGTAATGAAAGGTATAAGTTCTTTGGCAGGAGCATGGATGAGATTTCCATGTTTCTAGCATTTATAAAATGTTTTGGAAAATTGAATAGCATATTTTTTCATGGTAGGCCAGTAATAGCCTACTCGAGTAGTTTCTTTGCTAGTGTAAATTCGTTTGAATGTGATCCACATACACCTTCGTGGACTTCTTTTAATGCACAATTTGACTCTTCGAGTTCTAAAAATCTAAGAAGCGTACTGTCAAGACCTCATCGATACAATTTATTAGTTATGAGGAAATAACGTGATGTTGTCCTAATTAGGGCTCTTTTCTCATTTCTGGATAGATTGTTGGGAATATTTTGGTCAGTGAGGTAAGCAATGATATTAGCATACCGAGATTGGTCTGGGGTGTTCAAAGAACATATTAATTGGTATTTAGGGGTATCAAAGGTAGGATAGGATAGTTCTTCCACCAAGAATTCATAGAGGAATTGACGTTCCTCCAATTGTAACATGGATGCCAATGTAGCCATAACATCTGTAGCTTTGTTCTTTGTTCAGGGTATCTACTAGAATGTGATGAAAACAAAGTACTTTTTTAAGTCATCAACCAGTTGCTTGTAGGGTGTCAAATTTTCATCTTTTATCTAATAATCTCCATGAACTTGACTGATAATGAGCTGGGAGTCACCATACATGTGTAACTCTACAATCTTCCACTCCATGGCAAGCTTAAGACCGTTTACCAATGCTTCATATTCAAAAATGTTGTTTGTCACAAAAAAATCAATTTATAAGACTTGGGTATCTTGTAGCCTTGAGGAGTTATAAATAGTAATCCTACTCTAGAGCCTTGTTGTGTGAAAGAACCATCAAAGTACATCTTCTATGGATACTCAGTCAAATGCATAATGGTCTCATCAGGGAATTCAATCCTTAAGTGTTCATCATCATGAAGTGGTGAATCAGCTAGTTGATCTGCAAGGACTTGTCCTTTAATAGCCCTCCTGTCTACATACTCAATATCAAATTTTCTTAGAATGAGAACCCATTTCGCCAGACGCCCTGTTAATTCTATTTTTCTTAAAAGGTACTTTAGGGGATCAATTTTAGCAATGAGACTTACTATATGTGAGAGCATGTTATGTCTCAATTTCTGTGATGTAAAGATGACTGCTAAGCATGCTTGCTCAATAATGATGTAATTGAGCTCATAGGAGACTAGTGTTCTACTAATGTAGTACATGGCTATTTATTTTTTTGTTTCATCCTCTTGTGCGAGCAATACTCCTAGTGATGTAGCTATAGTTGAAATATATAGGAGTAAGGGCTTTCCATGAATAGGTGCCATAAGAATAGGAGGAGTAGCTAGGTACCCTTTTAATTCTTTGAAGTTGGCTTCACAGTGTTCATCCCATTCGAAGGTGACCCCTTTGTGTAGCAATTTGGTAAAGGGTTGTGCTCGGTTATCAAGTTGTGACATGAATCGTCTAATTGATTAAAGTCTCTCTTGTAATGTCCTCATTTGATTGATGTTGCATGGAGGAGTCATATCTAGAATAGATTTAACCTTTGGAGGATCTACCTCAATTCCCTTTGTTGAAATAATAAACCCTAAGAGATTACCTGATTGGACCCTAAAGGCACATTTCTTTGGATTGAGCCTAAGTTGAAATTTCTCCATACGATCCAATATCTTCCTTAAGTCATCAATATGAGTGCTCCTTTCTTTGGATTTAGCTAAGTCATTAATATCATGGAATATAGCAGGCATTGCTCTTTGATATGTGGCACCAACATTCTTTAAGCCAAATGGCATGACGTTCCAGCAAAATGTTCCCATGCACATGTAAATGCGGTCTTCTCTTGATCCTCAGGGGAAATGTTTATCTAATTATAGCCTGAGAAACCATCCATTAGCGAGTACATTTGGTAGCCTACTATGAGGTCTATGATCATGTCAATATTAGGCAGTGGGAAGTCATCCTTAGGACATGCCTTGTTTAAGTCCCTAAGATCTATACATATCCTGATAGATTTATCATATTTAGACACTGGGACCACATTGGAGATCCATCCTGCGTAGGCAATGACTCTGATAAATCCAGCCTTCAACAATTTCTCTAGCTCCGCTTTTACTAGTAATGCAACATGAGGATGCATATTTCTAAGTTTTTGTTTCATGGGCTTGATCCTGAGAGCTATAGACAAGTGGTGCATTATTAATTCAGGATCTAGTCTAGGCATATCTATATAAGACCATGCAAAGTTGATCTTTTTCTCTTTCAGGAATTTGGTGAACTGTATCTTCTCCTCTTCTGACAAAGATTGTGCTAGGTGAACTATTTGAGGATCTTCAGTTGTGCCCAAGTTAACCAGTTGCATTGGTTCTATTAGAACTAAAGACCTTTCTTGAAAGTGCTCGAGAAGGATATCAAGAATCTCATCCTTTGGCACCTCTGAGAGGTTTTCACCATTAGATACATCTTTTGTTTTTACTATTTTAGAATCTGACACTGCCACAATGTGGTTTTCACCGTCAGTTCTTTTCTTCTTTTTATTTTTCAATTTTTGACTGAGAAACTTGATATCCCCTTGTGACATGTTCACACTCCTTGCGTTGGTGGAAGAAGGATAGGGTTCACAAGCATTTAGATAGCAGGCCAAGGTGTAGTCATTGGGAAAGTCAAGGATAGGAGTAGAATCTGTATTAGTCCAATCAATTAGGTCTGGGTTTATTAAAGACAAGGAGTCAGACTCTAGGAAGGAAAGTATTGTGTTAGCATCAAGGCCATTAACTGACATGACATGTTTCTTTAGGTTAATTTCTTTGATATTTAGATCAATAAGAGCTAGATCATTATAAAAAGGGTTGGTGTTAGTTATATGTGGACCAAACTCTAGTGACTCGTCAGTGGAACTTTCATCATCATCTCTCCGTAAAAGGAGGCTTCTTTCTTTTCACCTTTGAATTTCTTCTAGACTTAGGAAAACACCAGTCTCTCCATCAATGATTGGGAGAAGGAATTCCTCCTATGCTTCAGGAATATCAGCATTGTTGGGAGTAGTGTCAGAATTTTCATGAGGTGCTAAGGGAGCTGCAAACATGTGAATTGTATCAATTTCAATGTCTTTTATGGTGATAGAGAGCTCATCCCATTCATAATCATGAGAATCTGTTACTTCATTGTCAGATTGGTTCAAAAATTATGCAATAGTTCTTTTATGTACTTGGTTATCTACCTGTAGATCAAAGTGAGATAAATCAAGGACATGCGTGATTGTGACTAACATCCCCCATTTAGGATGTGAATCCTATTGTCGGGGTCTTCTCTCTGTAGCCATTTCTATTAATGGTATATCTGGATCATCTTTGGTTGTGTCTCCTACCTCTTGAATAGGAGGTTATGGGAACAAAGGTATGTGAATATCTTGTCATGTTTCAAAGCTTGGTACATACTGCTCTCCTTGATAGTCAGGATTCTCTATGCCAACATGTAATAATATTTCATAGTACCATGGTTCTAGTTCTATCTCCTCTGTTTCATCACTCCCGTTTTCATAGGTCAGACTATCTTTTCAAGCAGGTTTGTCAGATTCAGTATTAAAACCTAGTCTTGTTTTGTCTCTAGTATTCTTGAACTCCATGTGTATAGGTTCAATAAGTCCTCCTCTTGTGTCTCTTAGAGGTCCTTTTCCTTTGTATCCCATTTTATTGAGGAGGTCGTATCCTTTACCATACTATTCTGGAGATATTTCTACATGTTTGATCTCATCTTCCTTTGGTTTTCCTTTGTAAAGCCAGTCCAAGACTGTCTATTCTTCTGTGTTATCTAAAGAAGATGTGGATGTCTTTACCATGCTAGTTGCTTTGTTATCTCCTTGGATGTAGTAGGTGTGAATGTTGAGGAAGGTTTTCCATAGGATCTTGGTGACATTGGTAATTCTGTCAATGACGGGGTCATGTCTAGCTTGTATTCTCCCATACCTGTTTCTTCAAGTTTTAAAGTTTTTCCAAGACTTTTCATAACCATATCCTTGGTAATCTCAGGAGTAATCTCATCCATAGCTTCCTTGTTATGTGGAATCATACTACCTGCTTTGATATTGTTGCAAGTATAATTAGCATCCACAGGAATTGTCACTTCCACCCCATTATGTGGGAACTTGATACACTGGTGGTAAGTAGATGGCACAACTTGCATCTCGTGGATCCATGGTCTCCCCAACAGGATGTTGTAGGCTAGGGGTAAATCTAGAACTTGACAGATGACATTCCTTTCAATTGGTCTGACTCTGATGGGTAGAACAATAAGGCCTTTAGAGGACCTTTCTTCCTCATCATAAGCTTTGATAGTTATTTTTATTCTAGAGTCAATGGTCTATTCTGAGAGACCCAATTTCTTGATCAGATTAAGTGTACAAGTATTCAATCCTAGGCCTCTATCTATCAATTCACCTCTAACACGAGATTTATGAATGAGGACTTCAATATGGAGGGGTTGATTATGTGGATGTGTCAATGATTTATCATCCTCTTTATAAAAGGAGAGATAATGTGGTGCTGAGATGTGATTGACCATAGCTTGGAATTTGTTTATATCAAGGTCCTTTGGTATATTTTCTACATGTAGGGCTTGTTTCAATATTTCCCTATGTACTGTGGAGATTTTAAGCAGCTCAAAATTGGAAATTTTGGTAGAGGTTTGTTGCAATTTGTCCACCAAGTCATACTTTGCTACAGGAATAGTAACCACATGTTTCACTACTAGTTTGGAGATAGTAACAATAGGGACCTTAGATGTTGATGCTGGTTTTGGGGAAGAATTGGGTCCTTTTAAGGTGACTTGGGCTTGGCTCTGAGTCATTGCATTTGATTGGAAAGAAACACCTTTGATTGTGACCATATTAATTGATTCAGTTTTAATGTCTAGCATATTGATCATGTTATCATTATTGGAGTAGGTATAGTTTACTTCATTACCTTTTCCTTAAGATGTTTCCCCTTTATCGTAGTTAGGGAATGGTTTGTTGAAGGTGGTACGATCTTCATTGGTAGTGTTTCCCTCCACTTTTATCTTACCTCCTTCAATGAGGTCTTGTCCTTTGTTCTTGTGAAAGAGACAGTAGGAATTATCATCCCACCACCTAGGTTTGACCAGTGGTTCCCATGGTTTAGAATTTTGGATTGTGAGAACCTTGTTGTCTAACAGTGTTCTCAAAATAGTCTCGAGAGGCTCTCCCAAAGGAGTGAATGTTCTTTGAGGTTTTGAAGTCCATTGTCGACCCTTTCTATTATCATTGTTTTCTTTGGGTATGGGGGGTGTTCCCTTGGCATCTTTGCTTGCTTGCATGTTGTTAGTTAGATTGAAAACCTCATGTTTAGGGCCAACATTTGATGCGTCTACTACACCATCATTGAAAACATTTTTATTTTGCTTCCACCATTTAGGCTTGGAGTTGGAGTTTGTTTTATTTTCACTTTGAAGAGTGATCTCTCCCTTTTTGACCATAACTTCCTCTATACGGAGGGCATTCTTGATCATCCTATCAAAGCTAGGTGAGTCTTGCATTTTCAATGCATAGTTCAATTCTAGGATCAAGTTATTGACAAAGATTTCCATCTTCTCAAATTTGGGAATAGCTCTTGAATACCGTGCAAAGATTTTCCTCCACCTTTGTAGAAAGTGGGTAAAGGATTCACAAGTTTTCTGCTTAGTGTTGCATAGATCCATCATAGTCACATCATGTTGGATATTATAGGAGTAATGTTGGATAAACTATTGTATTAACTCCTCAAAAGTTTTTACCTTGGGTTTAAGTTTTGAGAACCATTCCATGGCATTACCTCCTAGACTTCCAGGAAAAAGCCGCATGAGGTAAGTGGGTTCATGCATGTAATCTATGCTAAGAGCACAAAAAACTCAAACATCATCATGTGGATTAGTCTCTCCCGTATACTTTTTGTATTTTGGCCATGCCACATTGGGAGGGAATGAAACCATAGTGATACTTTTATCGAAAGAAAATGGACAAATGGTGTCCACATAGTACTTTGTTGTGGGTTTAGCCTTTTCTTGCTTGAGAGACACAAGTTCCATTTGCATTAAAGTGAGTTGCTTGGCGAGAATAGAAATAGGATTGGGTACCTCCTTTTCCTTTAATTGTTCCACATCATAATCCTTGGGTAATTTTACACCAATGGATGCTAAATGGAGAAATTATTTCTCTTTATCCTTGTCAATGATCCTTTCCAGTGTCTTGTGGAACCTCTTTCTCTGTTTGAGTTTATTGTACTCATCTTTAGGGATGTCCCCTTCACTGTCTGATTCAAATGGAGGATGTTCAAATGTGTGTTCTTTTTCTTCATCGATATCTTCATGCTTTTATTTTTTTCTATTGTCATATTCGTCAAAAGCCTCACTCCATCCACAAGTGGACCTGTCCATTTCTAGAGAGTCTAGATCAAGTAGGGAACTGTGAGATGTTTCTCCTTGAAAGTGTGGTGATTTAAGAGGCACTTTTGATCTTTTACACGTGTACTTGTTGCATCTTGTGTTAACCATGCATCTGTATCTCAACTTTGTCAAAGTATCCTGATAGTGTCAGGTAGTATCTTGAATCATTTAAGTGAGTGTGTCTAGGTGGAAGTATCATTTGTATCTTGGTGGAAGTAAATGATTCCAACATCAGAGGGTTAGAATGCCCTGATAGTGATCTGGGAATCAAGTTGTTGTAAGAAGTGGATATACCACACGTATTGAGATAGATTGTGAGAGACTAATAAGACATGCAAGGGAGACGTCAGAAAAAGTGTGTCGACATAGCAATAGGGAGATCAAAAAATACAATAGGGATAGACTAAAGAGCCAAAAGGGTACCCAAATCAACTGAGTTTTCCTGAGAAACTATTTTGCAAGTTTCCACTATCCTAGATGCGAGCTCCCTGATGCAAGCTAGGAAATATGGGATGCGAGCTACTGATGACCCTAGATGCAAGCTGGAACCCTAGATGCAATGATGTGCTAACCAGAAGTGAGCCAGAATACTAGATGCAAGTCAGGATACCAAAAATTAGCCAGGAAATCGAGGATGCAATTTTCTGATGTCTTTGTCAGATTTGGTTAGTTTTGAAAAATTCATTTTGGAAGTGCGTGAAGTTCATCTGATTGTAGATTGATTTCTGAGACCTGTTAGTGAGTGAAAAACACATGTATAGACCCAGGATTGAAATTTGTTTCTTGTTTGAAAATGTTATATTTTTAGTGATCTTTCAGTTACATCAAGCATTGTTGCATTGTTAAAGTGTGAACAAACACACTTTTATGCCCTATTTTCTAGGTGGAGAATGAAAATCTTTGCTCATTGACTTAGGTACACACTCAAATGCTAATTAGAATACATCCATCACCAAGCATGCAATGGCTCTAGTCATGATGTTGTATTAGCTGACTCCAAATGAAAGTGAGGGCACGATATGATGAGTGTCTTGGGGCAATTACTTTTTGCCTTGCACAAGGATTATCACCCTTTCGGGGGTGAATCAAGAATTATTTCACTTTAAGTGTTATCTATGATTGGGCATTATGTTCAAAAGCGTCCCCCATAGAATTGTACAAGGAAAAATTGAGGTGTATAGCCCTATGAGTACTCAATTATGTGTAGTCTCGCAAGTAAGATTCAAGCAGCTCCACTCTACACACACACCCAAGCATGTTCAAGGAATGATGTCAAAACTCCAGGAACAAAATTGATTCCATCTTCCGAGGCTTTAGCCTACAAGGAAGAAACTATTTATAGTGAGTTGGAAGGATTGGCGTAAAACCTGTCCTCACTTGGGTCATTCCTGGGAGATTTTTTCCTCAACCGGCAATCCCTCTACTGTTAAATAAGCTTACAAAGGATTGGCGAGCGTACTACATCTAGATTTTTGATTCTTCTGAAGAACAAGAGCATACTCTCCTAATCCATGTCATTTTCTCCCAAAATTTTTTCAAACAAACAGTTCATTCCCTCATGAAATGTTGTGCTCGATTTAAGATGTTCCTATTTTATAGAAAATAGAATGCTTGAAAGTAACGTTGTGTTGTTCAATTATCCACAATTTTAGATGAGTAGCTTGTTCAATTTATGATCCCCAAAATTAGACAATGAGATTGTTCATTTAGCCCACAAATTTAGTGCTTTGAGTTGTTCATTTACTGATCCAAAAGAAATTTAGTTTTGTTTGCTTGGCTCAGTTATCTCCAAATTCCTTTCAACTCAGAAACTGATGTGTGAGTTTCTGATTTTCCTTAAAAGGAAAAGAGCATAGTCCTCTATTAAGTTTAGTAGAAGATTAGAAAATGTTCTTAGTATGAAAAGCATGTAAATAGAGGTCAAGAAGGGGGTTGGGAAACCTGACAAAAATAACGTTAGTATTTTTTGTTCAACTCCAAGAAAAACCTTTGATAGCAACCTGCAAACACTAGTTAGGCTGCTTTAAAAGACAAAAACCAAAGTGATCAAACTGTTAGAGGTTAGGCAATGAAGTATGCAAGATTTTTAACTAGATGCGATCTTAAAAACACAGGATGCGGTACCATATACTGGATGCGAGCCCTTGTTACCAGATGTGACTGAATGTTCCCCAGATGTGATCCTAAAATGAAAATGATTTGGGAAATCCCAGATGCGAGCCTCATTTTCTGCGGTGTGAGGGCGTATCCCGAATGCGAGCCAGAATGACCAAAAACAACTCTAGACCTAAAAACTGTGAGGATAGATTAGTAAAAAATGGAGTTAAAATGAGGCCAAATCCATAATCAAGCCCATGGTGGGCACCAAAAATGTGTGTGTTAAAATGTGCACCTGTTATCTGCAACACAAAACTTCAATAAATCATTGCATTAGTGGAAAATATGGTTAGAAGAGCATATAAAGCACTAAAATTGACCTATTTCTTTATAAATAAGAAGTGTGATAATCAACATAATAGCCCTCAGATTATGCTACTAAAAGTGACATATACGACTTAGCATGAAAAATTTGAGTTAAAACAAAGAAAGATATCTCCTAAACATGTATTCTAGTCTAAAAAGTATGAAAATAACAATGCATAAACATGAAATCTAAAATATGATATGAATCTATGTTTATTCTAATAGCATAACAATGTATTTAACTCTAAAATTATGGGCTTATTTGTGCTCAAAAGCACCTTCTATTTATATAAGAATGAGGAGAGAGAGGGGGGACAAGGTGCATTAATGGAGTTGAAAAACTCATTAATGAGGTGTAAGAGGCCTTAATGCCTTGGGCATTAATGAAGCATGGTGGAGGCAAATGCATTAAATGCTACATTTAATGTGAGAAATTAAGAGGCATGGATAGGGGTACAAGTCATGCTTAACAAGGTGGACTTGAGGAAAGGAATCTTGAGATTCTTTGACTTTCTCAAGTGGGTTGAGTCTTTAATCACTCCTTAATGGAATGTGACAACATTAGGAAGTGGGTTAGAATAGAATTAGGATTAGAATTAGATTTAGCAAGGGTGAATGGGTTGGGATAGGTTCAAACCCATGGTCAAAGTAGTTGAAGTGGGTTAGGTTAGGGGTTTAGAGGAATGTTAATGAAATGAATAAAAATGATTTAATTCATTCAAAAATAGGAATATTAATTATTTAAGCATTAATTGCTTTTTAATAATCAATAGGACTATAGACAATTTAATTAAATTAATTAGGCTAGGGGAATGGGTTCATTTGCAAGTGATGAGACATATTGAGGTTTATTTAATTCCTTTATGATTAAATACTATAGTCATGTTTTGAATTTGATTTATTTTAATTGGTTTGAATTGATTTGAATTGTATGGTTGTAGTAGTTAATATAATTTAGTGATAAAAATCACCTAGGACATTAAATCTTGTTAAAAAAGAATTATGCCAATGTAACATTATCGTGACATAATTGGGGGTATGATCACACTTAGGGAAAATAGGGTCTATGGTCAGAGCAGACCAAATCCAAGTGGTTACAAGTACACCCATGGCTACTGGACAGAAGTTGACAAAGAATGATGATACAAAAGAAGTGAATCAAACCCTTTACAGATCAATGATTGGAAAATGCAATATGTTGTACATAGTAGACCTGATATTGCACTGGTTGTTGGTATTGTTGCAATATTTTCTGCCAATCCCAAGGAAACTCATATGATGGCAGTAAAAAGGATTCTGAGATATTTGAAAGGAACAGATGAATATGGTTTGTATTACAAAAAGAATGATAAGTTTGAGCTTATAGTTTATATTGAGTCTGATTGGGCTAGAAATGTGGATGACAGAAAAAGCACCATAGGAGGAGCATTTCTTCTGGGAAAAAGATTAGTTTCATGGACAAGCAAGAAACAAAATTGCACCTCACAGTCTATAGTTGAAGCCGAGTATGTAGTAACAGCATTTAATTGTTCTAATATTGTGTGGTTGAAGATACTACTGAAAGGTATGAAAGAAGAGATCATGATGAAGGGTGCTCCCCTTAATGCCACAAACACATAACAGAAATAGAGAAACAACAATAATTTGCAAGAACAGAAAATGGGCTTCTTATTATCTCCACAAATGTGGAATTACAAACTTTCAGAATT
>MU226052.1:2223088-2240226 GCA_018584345.1 Thuja plicata | reverse complement strand
CAGTTTCTTCATACCTTTCATCTTCATCTGAATCATCCTTCACAGCTACAAATACCATCTCGATGTCATCATCAAGTTCAGTGTCAGTATCTTCATCTTTGCAAGCAGCTAGGTAGCTAGCCTTCTTGCCTTTATCTTTGTAGTCTCGGGTATCCTTTCTTTCTGGTTGTCAGTAACCTCTGTAATCTTTGTTATCACCTCTATCAGATTTCTTGTCAAAAGATCTATCATTACTTTTGTCATCTTTTCTTCTGTTAGGACATCTTGCAGCAAAGTGTCCAGTCTCTTTACAATTAAAGCATACAAGTGGTAACTTGCCTTTGTATTTATCTTTGCCTCTCTGTATTCTTCTAGCCATAAGTGCTTCTATTTCATCTAGATATTCTTCTTCACTATCACTTTCACTGTCCCTTCTAGATGAGTATCTATGATTGGATTTGCTTATTTTCATAGAAGACTTGAATGCAGACTCTAAACTTGGTAAGACACTATTGTCAAAGTTATTCATCTCAAATAAAATCATTCTACCAATTAAATTATCAAGAGTAACTATATTGTTTTCTACTGCTCTCATTTCTTGAATAGAAGAAACTCTAATAGCATATATAGGCAATAAGATTCTTAAGATCTTACTTACCACTGTCTCCTCTTCAAGTGTACCTCCAACACCTCATATAGCATTGAATACTTCTTTTATTCTTGTGTTGTACTTTGTGATGTTTTCTCCTTCTTTCATTCTAAGATCATCAAACTTTCCTCTAAGGCTTTCTACCTTGGCTCTCAGAACATCTGTATCACCTCCATGTACAAGCTTCAGTTTGTCCCACATTTTCTTTGCAGTTTTGTAGTCCTTGACATCTTCAAATTCAACATCAGAGAGTGAGGAAGAAAGCTATATAACCATGTCATTATGCTCATGCTTCTCTCTTAATTGATCTACTATCAATACTCCTTTAGGAAACACATATTTATTATCTAAGTATTGAGTAACATCATTACCAATACCTGATAAGTGGAGTCTTATCTTGCTTTTCCATGAAGCAAAGTTATCTTTTTTCAACTTGGGCACATCTTGTATGTTCATCTTGTGATCTTTACTTAGGTCTTGAAACCTTCCTTCTAAGCACACAAGCTCTGATACCAATTGTTAGTAATAACTGAGAGGGGGGGGGGTGAATCAGTGGCTTAAAAAATTATCCTTTAAACTTTAACCACCAATCAATACACCTCAGATTATTAAGTCCCTACAAGATGCATGTCATGAAATACTAATAATGATTTAACTATCTGTCGGTTTTCCTTGTCTGACCTTATTCTCCTTGATTATCAATAAGCAGTAAAACTATTTAATGATAATAAATATACATAGTATACCAATCAATCCATAAATACATATGTGAAATGTAAAATAGTAAAGTAATAACCATACACACATAACACATGGATTTTAACGTGGAAACCCTGTTAAGGGAAAAACCACTGGGACTGGTACCCCAAATTTTCACTCTTCTAAAGTGAGCCCTATTAGGAGCCAACCCTGTTAAAGGTTACAAACACACTATTAGGTGTGACCTTGTTAGAGGATTTTATACATAGAGGTTGTCACTCAGTATCTGGCATCTATTTGCTACCATCCTTGAATCAACATCCTTCTTAGACTGTCAATAGGCTTTATGAAAATCTTGCTACCATCCTTGAATCAACCTTCTTCTTAGGCTGTCAAAATGATTTATGCAATTTCAATGCTACTTTCATGAATCAACCTTTTTGGTACTCCTTGGGATGTACCTCAATATATAGAAGACTATTAAGTCCTTTGTTAAGAGACTTGATGCTTCAATGGTTAAACTGAAACACTATGACCTATTTCTAATGCAACTTGAATTGCATATTTTCAGATCTATTTAAGTACATTACCTCTCTGATCAATGTATCAATTCATTTCTCTGTGCTCCACACTTTCTGCTTTGTGATGTTGTGCTTCATTATTCATCGATGTCTGTAGAATTCTCTAGCTCTCCTTCAGCTTAATTGATCAAGATTGTATGAAGTTATCCTTCATTAGTTTCTCTTCAGCATCCTCTTTCTATTCACTCCCCTTCCTGTGTATGTGATTGATTACAAAAATGAATTATGCTTGTCTCTTATATAGACATGATATTCCTTAATTCTTGATTCTTGGTGTGAAAAAAAATCCAGCCAATCTGATTTAAAGATTTAACTCCTAATTTATCTCATAGTTATCTTCTTTCCAACTGTATAAATCTTTTTTAAATCAATTACTTAACTCTGGTCAAATAATACAAATAAAAAAACCAGTTAAGTCTATCCTTAAGCTCTGCCAACTAGATATTTTGTCATTTTTTGAACTCTCTATTCTGTCAGTCAACTCTGTAATTAGTCATCGGTCACAACTACCAATTCCATCAGTGTGACTCCAGTCAGCTTCAGGATCTCCGTTCATCGGGCATCATTAGATTTTGCTCATCGGGTATCACTATGATTTTTCTTAGTCGGGCAACACTATCTTCTACTCATCGAGTATCACTGTGACTTTTGTTCTTTGCCTTTACCGATGGTGTGCACTCCATCAGTGTTGTCTGTCACGTAGTGAATACTTGAATTTTATGCATTGTTGAGAGCATAATCTTTGTTCCATTGATTCTCTGAAGTCTTTGGCATTATGTACATGACCGTACAGATGATAACAAGTTGAAATCAATGAAAATATAAACCATTGACTGATTTAATGTCTTGCATCATCTTCAACTTAACATTATCAAACATTTAATTAGTTACATATCATCAATTAGTCATAAATAAGTTTTTATCTAGGAGTGATTTTATTGCGCAAGTATCTTTTGAGTGTAAAAACCCTATTTTTAGTCGTTGAGGAGGGCAATTGAATGAAAATTACAAGTTAATCTAGTTCTATGTTAAAGATCCCACCAAATGAAGAGTAGGGCCTGCTCAACCAAAGGGAGGTGATCTTATTGTTGATTTATTTGTAAGCATTTCATTTGATGTTGAGTAGATTTTGTTAGAATTCATAGAATTCAACCACCAAGATCCACTGCATACAAAATAACTCGTTACAAAAGAAAATCTTGGAGACAAAACTCAGAATGATTTGAAAGGAAAAATATTCATTTAGAGAGGGAATAAAAAATTACAAAGGGAACAATCCTTATAAAGGAGATCAAACACCAAGAAGGTGGAGAAACCTAGGTTGCATGAATAATTAATAAATAATTAATTATTAAGTGCCTAAAGTTTAGCTTAAGTGAACAAGAGATAAATAGGTGACTTACACAATTAAATCAGTAATGATTTAATTAATAAGTGAACATAGAAATACCTTTTTACTCTAACACCCCCCCTTAAGATAAACTTAGGGAGAAGCTAAAAACCTAGAAACAACTACTGAAAGCTGTAAATTTTGGTCCCGACAACAAGGCCTGATCAGGTACCTAATCACAACCAAATCTCTATAAAGAGGAGAAATAGAGAAAACCACATGGGAAAAACTCTACTCCAAAAAGAGATGGAAAAAGCATGCTGAAAAATAATGGCTCAAGAGACTCTCTCAAAACCATAAGTAAAACCAACCCCCCATGAGAGAGGATCGAGGCTCCAAATCCTCCTAGAATGATAGAACCCCGGTGTCAGTGATCAAACCAACGTAGCTCCATTACAGAAGAAACAAAGGCACTGGACGAAGAAGAGGAAACCCATGAATGTGAGGATAAACTAGAAGGCCTAGATGATGCTCAAAAGAGAATGCATGAGACTCCTGTAATGGAATCTCCAATGAAGGTGGGCCAATAGATGTGATGAATCTATCATCTGAGAGGAGATGAATATCCTTGACTATGTCCTCAACAACTATAGTACATGGATCAATGCATGGAGCGATAATGTATGGAAAAGCTAAAGAGGAATCCTGATGACCAAATGTAAACTCAACATGAGGTGGAGGTGTAGAAGTTAGAACATTGATCTCAGGAACTACACATAAGTTCAAGTGACCTGACTTCACCTCAATAGGCTCTCATGAAAAAGAAGAGCTATTCTTTGATAGTGGAGATGGTAGACCAAAATGAGAGGAGTACAAGTGGGAAGAATGATCAATTTTCCCTATAGCAATAATATTGTTTGTCACACTGTCTCTGATGTGTACTGAATCTAGAGTAAACTCAACTATCTTCCCAGTCCCACTGTGAGTAATTTGATAGATAGAGAGAAGGTTAGAGAACAAAGATAGAAAACATAGTACATCATGGAATGCACCATCATCAATGTCAATAGAACCTTTTTCGCATACAGTCATGTAACAGTGTTATTCACCATCAAAATGTGTGCAGTAGGAGAAGCCTCAAAAGAAGAGAATAAATCCTGATAAGATGTCATATGGTGTGAAGCACCTGAATCCAATATTCATCTATTAGAGGGAGACATAGCAGTTGCACATAATGCATGATCCTTTCCTATGTCCTTTCTATCTGTCTAAAGTGATGATGAAGAAGAAGGCACGTGAGAAGTAGAAGAAGAAGGAATTTCAATGTTTCTCTTCTGAAGAAGACATTGCAAATTAGAAATTTTCATTACATATCCATATAAATTTTTCTCATAACAATGAGACTCATCATGAGTGCCCTTTTTACAATAAGCACACTTAGGTATTTTTGTCTTCAATTTTCCCCTTAGGAGAAGGTGAGACAAAGGAGTGTCAAGAACTAGAATCTTTCTTAGACTCTATGGTTGATGACTTATGTTTCTACTATTGCTTCCCTAAAGATGGGTGAGATACCAATGTATGGTTATGTGATCCTGTGAGAGAATCAAGCTGAAATAGCTTTGCCTACTCACGAGTCAAATGATCACAAAATGTATCAAATGTAGGCATGGTAAATTGCTGACCCAAAGCATCCATGGTGGAATGGAAGGTAGAAGAAAAAATCTGAAAGGGACCATGAAGCTTAGAAAAAATCAAGCATATGCACTTTGTATTTGCTTTATTCTTTCCACAACCATGTAAGATAGATCTGATACATTTGAATTTCATCAAGAAATGTTGAATAGAAGTAAATGAGTCAGAACCCAAAGAGGTCAATTCTGCCTCAATTTGTAGTTCCTTAAACTCATTGACTGTGTCAAAGAGAGTCTAAAAATTCTCCCACATAGAAAGAGGAGTGTCACAATCATCAAGATGAAAGAGAAAATTGTCTAAAACATGCAACAAAATTGCACCTATAGCCTCATCCATCTTGTTCCTATATTGAATGAATTCGTAAGGATGATTCAAAACCGGCTGAATGGAATCCAAATAGGACCATAGCCCGAATGACTGAAGAAGCCTATTCATACGGGATTTCCATAAATGGAAATTATGAGGAGTGAGAAGCTCAACTCTTGTTGAATCTGTCATTGGATCAGAAGGAGAGACATGTAATAAAATATTTAAAAATAATGGGTAAAATACCTGATCAATTTCTCCAAAAATAAGTCTTAGATCTAAAGATAGCTCGTCAAGAGCTTTCTGACGCATGTTCGTGAGAAAAAAACAAAGTATGCTAGCTCATTCTAGAGGCTTGGAAGCGTTGAAAAGAAGGAATATATTTTACTAGAAAAAATCTAGAAAAACTAAAAAATATCAAAATTAAACCCCTTCCAAAATCTCAATCTCAGAAATAGCTTTCTGACACTATCTTGTTTGTAAAAAACGACCTCTGTTTGCTCAAGTTATGAGCAAAACACCAAAGACTGCTCCAAACAACGAAACCCAAATTGTCATGCAAACAAAATTTAAAAGAATGGTGGCATGAATTTTGAGGAAGCACAAAAACTGAGGCCACGTGAAAACTAAGGTGTTTTTTCCTTGAAAAGCGTGTCAAGGTTGTGCATGCAAAAAAGAGGGCCCATATTTAAACTATGTCCAAATTGGACGTGCCTTATATGAAAATAGGGATTTTTGGGTCTTTTGAGCTCAACCCTGAGGTTATTTTGTGCTCAAAGTGATCTGAAAAAAAATTCCCTTTAAATCCACACAAAAATTTCTAAAAAAATTAAAACCCTCGAAGCTCCAAAAACTTTAAAAACTCAAGAACGGGCTGCAACAACAAGTGTCTGATACCATGTTAGAATTCATAGAATTCAACCACCAAGATCCACTGCATACAAAACAAACCGTTACAAAAGAAAAGCTTGGAGACAAAACTCAAAATGATCTGAAAGATAAAATATTCATTCAGAGAGGGAATAATAAATTACAAAGGGATCAATCCTTCTAAAGGAGATCGAACACCAAGAAGGTGGAGAAACCTAGGTTGCATGAATAATTAATAAAGAAATAATTATTAAATGCCTAAAGTTTAGCTTATGTAAACAAGAGATAAAAAGATGACTTAAACAATTAAATCAATTATGATTTAATTAATAAGTAAACATAGAAATACCTTTTTACTCTAACAGATTTAACATTCCTTAGTTCATATTGAGAAGTACAATTTGAATGTTTAGACTTGGTTGAATTTTGGTGAAATTGTAATTAGTTTAATGTTATTTCATAATAGTTCTCTTTCAGATTTCATCGGTAATGCAATTGGATAGAGTTGTTTTCTGTTTTAGAAGTAATTAGTTATTTCAATTTAGTAAATTTGAATGAGGAAGAATGATGGTAACAGTCTTGCTAAACAAAGATTGTTGGAATGGCATGTGGAATTTAGGAATGGATAGAATAGATGGTATTTCAATTAACTTGCAAGTGTAAATTAGATTTTGTTTCAAGTAATTTATGTTCATTTCTATTTGAATTCATCCACAATTAAATTAGTTCATTTCTATTTTAGATCTATTTATCTACTTTCAATGCTATAATTCTACATGACATTCCCTTAAATTAATGATTAATCTATTCTACAAACAATCATTCCTAACCAGGAGATACAATAAGAAGTAGATTTAGTGATCCTTAGAGTTACAATTAGTTTAGACAATATTAAATTCTTTCAAGAAGAACTTCTGAGAGCTCCCTGAAGGAGCATGATCCAAAATCCAGTTATTGTTTCACAATGCAAAACCCCCAAAATAATCACAATCCTTATTGCAGACAGCCTAAGGGCATGCTTGGTTTGATATATGATAAATTAAATGATGTGATTTATGACATCAATGACCTCATCCATCATTTTTGGTGCCATTATCGGGGAGTAAAATATAGTTGGTTGATAAAATTTGAAACCTTAGTGTTGATAAGGACTATAGTTTTAATCATTGATGAGATGAGGTAGGAGAGATAGAGATCCATGTGGTAGATATCTTCCACTTCCAAATGGAAATCATAATGATATTGAAAGCTCTAAATTATAAGAACAAGATCAAGAAAAAATGTTTTGTGAAATAAATATGGGTGAACAACAACCATATTGTCTTTGATAATAATTAAATACAAAATTATTAGCCTAATTCAAATCAATGGACTCCTCAGTACCCAATGTGAACTCCAAACATGCCATGGGGATCACCATAGGTACCTCTTGAATAGATGAATACATAGTATAATCAATCACAGTGTCAGAAAAATCATCCATAGTGGTAGAAAAACCAACCTCAGTGGCAACAAAATTAGAATCAGTTTCAACCTTGGTAGATCATAGTGCAAAAAGACCTTGGAGGAAATCCCCACCTCTTCTTACTAGACCAAATAAATATAATGAAATGATAAATCAGCCACAGATCCCATCACAAACTATTCAAAACCCAAAGAATAATCAAACTCAGTAGACCTTCAATGGTGATGCCAACCTTGTTGGCTTAAATGCTATTAAAATCAATGGTATTTAGTTGAGGAATTAAAATGTTCCTTCCAAACCAGATATCATAAGCCAGTAAGGGGAGATGGTAGACCAAACAAATGATAAAGATCAAGTTCCTGATAAATTTGGAACTGTACTGGATAAAGCACCATTTCTTGAACGTTTTAAAAAGGACCAAGAAGCTCTTGATAACTCCTAGGAAAATCATGATAATATTGAAGACTCACAACTCCTTCATGAGATGAAGAAAATTAACATTAAAATTCCTTTTCTTCAAGCTATCAAGGATCACACATAATCCCTTTAATATGGCTACCTCATCCCCTAGTATTATAAAAAAATGGAGAGCTACCTAAGAATCAAATTTTATTAATTTATGAACATAGTCTGCCCATCTAACAATCACTAATTCTTCCTTGCACTCTAATTCATTGTCAATGAGGTTGTGAACTATTGGTTTTTTTTAATGGGGTGTCCTCCTATGATTGAAACCCCTTCTCATGCCTCTTCTAGGTTACAAATTTGAAAATTCCCTTGATTATAGCTCAAGATTGACAGGGATTCATTTTGACAAGTTTTTAACAAGAACATATGCACAAACATTAACAAGACTTGGATATAAAATTAGTGATATGACCAAACTATCATATAGTCATTCAATTACTCAATCACTTCAAAATATTTTCAAAAGACTCTTGAAAATTCAATGGATGTATTACTAAAATAAATCATTCAAACAAAAGTTTTCATAGACATTATTTGAATACAATACCCCTCCCACAATTGAAATTGACAAGTATCCTCACTTGGAGATGAAAGGAAAATTATTTAATATACATAGTAATTCATTGCTAAATGATGCTTAAAATTTAATCTTTGTATGACTACTAACATTTATGACCGAGAAATAAAAATCAAATTTGAGATGGTTATGAATGTGGACAACTTACATATTTTTTGATTAAATCAATACCAATTATGGAAAAATTAGATTTTATTGCAATTGTCTATGATTTCACATTATGTTTCCATATTTCCAATAATTTTTTTTTAAATAAAATGTAATTTGTCTCAATTTTGATGCAAAGAACAAATTTTCCACAGCGGTGCTATACAAGTGACCAAACAAACGTCGACTTCTCATCTCTATTTCCACACCAATAACAACCATTTTCGACGACAGAGATATACAAGCAACGAAATGATCTTCCTTTTAGCATCTGTATTTCGACAACCCTTTGGTTGCATGTTCTAAAGTGTTGGTTGTTTGATCCACGATCATTATGGACCAAAACACCTGCCTTTTTTGATGTATTATTGGTCAAATATACGACAACAATTTAGGGTATAAAAAATGAGACAAAAAAAAATTGACATCCATATTGGTTGTCTATTTGACGATATTGTGTCGCAAACCAAACAAAAACTCGTCAAAATTTGGGGTGAAATTTACTAGTGCATGGAGATGGATAAAGAAAAGATCGTATAAAGAGCCCCTCTAGGAGACACATTATGGGCATGAAAGAAAATGAGCTGTGTTTCTAGAGAGAGAAAGAGGTACATAAAGATATAGGATATTTATTAGACAAAAATTATTTAACAATGGTCAGAGTATTGGAGCCAGGAAAAATTGACAAGATTAGGTACTCAATACGACAATTTAACCTCTGGAGGAGGCAAGTAAAGGAAGGGGAAGGGAGATCATTTGATCAGAGAAGGACCCATGTCTATAATGATTCAAGGAATGACAACTTCTTGAGATCTAAATACAATGACTACAGAGATTGGAGATTGGAGAAGTCATGGGGACACTAGAGTTTTCAAGATTGGAATTGGAGCATCCATAAGTACACCAAGAGAGGTAAAGTGGATTAGAAGATTAAACCCATATTTAAAAATAGAAAGAGGAAATTCTTCAATAAAGATCTGTCAAACTAGAAAGACAAAGAAAAGAATCATTTTAGAAGAAAAGAAAGAATGGTGTGGAGGAGAAAAGTGAACAACAACCCCAAAATAGTTCTTGTAGGGAAAGATTCCCATGATAAATATCAGGAAGAACAGTTAGGAGAAGGGAAACCCCTGTAGAGTATGACATACTTGGATGACATGAGCTCTACACAAATACATAAAAATCAAGACCTTTGTATCAAATTTTATGAGCAGCTGCTACAACCTAGAATAAAGGAGTTTCAAAATTGGGCCCTAATTTGTAAGTTATGGAATATCTCTATTTTAGAGAATTGAAAAAGTGAATTGAAGAGGAATGAAAGGTATATAAAGAGATTAATTTTTTAGATAAATCTCAGGAATGTTTTTTAGTTCTCTTTAACGTAAAAGACTATAGAGATCGATTTATAAGAACCGTGGATCGATTAAATTTTTAGATATCTCTCTGGAATTTTTTATAGTTCTATTTAACATAAAAGACTATAGAGATTGATTTAAAGATATAGGTTACATGTAGTATTCACATGCAACCATGGATCCCCAAATTTAATCCTCAAGAGAGCAATATCAAATTTATTCCTATCTGGGTACAATTAAAAAATCTTCCTTTAGAGTATAGGGATCCACTTATTCTAGCATCTATCAGAAATAATCTTGGTATTTATTTGAAACGGGGTCCTCTTATTGTGGATGAATTTATTTTTTCCAGTGAGGCTTTATTTATTGATGAACATGGAGAAAGAGCTTCCATATACATTCAAATTTTTTACCAAAAATGGAATTGGATTCAAAACATTATATATGAAAGGTATGAGCTTAAAAGGTTTATTGAAGAAGATATGGAGAAGCTCATACTTTAAAATTTCCCACTTAAGAGGGGAACTATAAAATAGGGCATTAATTTGGATACTAGAAGTCAGTATTATAGTCCTACCTCCAAAATTTCATTCCTTCATTTCCCCGAGGCAGAGGATAGAAAGTGTAATTCTCCTCAACCATGTGAGAATTATTCAAAAATAGTTCAACCATCTAACTATGAAATTATTTGCTTCTTGTGGATCCTTTTCTGGAAAATTTATTATTCATATGAATATGGCATTGGTTATTATTTAATCAAAGGGATGGCCCAGGAAAATAGATCTAGTTGTCTAAATCTTGATAACAACAATGTTTGACATAAATCGGGTATAGTGCAACAAAAAGTACAAAAATATTTTTTCTTATCTGATAGGACGGTAATCCCTTTAAATCTTTTGATGAAGGACAAGGAATAAATAATATATTCAATCCCAATCTTAAAGGCCAAGGATAATAGTATAAAATTAAGGGATGTGTTGAAAGAGAATCAGGGGATACAAAATGTCAACAATATTCAACCCTCTATGCAAGAGATGGAAGAGTTTGTTTAGAATTTTTGGTTTGAGACCCCGATAATGATTATTGAAGAGATAGTTGATCATGTAATTTTGGAAAGTTATATTGTGGAATTAGGGGCAGATCGAGTTCTAGTACAACAAGGACCATCAATAGAAAGAAATCTAAAAGCCATTTAGTTTCAAACCCCTAGATATAAGAAAAATAAAAGAGAAAACAATGAAAATGGGGCTAGTTTATATCCTCTGGATAAAGCTAAATCTCCCTTGTTAAGTTCTCCAATTTTTGAGAATTTGGATGTAAATGAAGGGCAGGAAAATAAGATTTGTTCAAAATGTGAGGTAGAAATTGAATCCCATCAATATTATACCTCCCTGATTATAAAACATAAAGGTAGAGGAAGACCTATAGGAAGAAATTGGAAAAAAGGAAATCCAAAAGGAGGAATGCTTGGGTCATTTGAGGATTCCTTGGGATGTGTGAATTTAGGGAAAAGGAAATCTAAAAGGATTATGGATAAGCTCAACAAGGAAGAATATAAATCACCCATAAATAATAGATTCAAGAAAGACATATCAGAGGTTGCAGGGAATCAGACTATAAGCATCCCATCATTAGCAGAGTCTCGGAAACAAATTCTATAGGATTCTTCAAGTTTTAATTTTGATGAGGAGAAATTATCCTCAATTTTAAAAAGTATAAAAGAGAAACAATCCAAAAATAATTATAAGGATAGAAGTATGCTTTCATCTTCATCAAAATCAAAAAGAGATTCACATGTTCTAGGTGATCTTCTTCCACTAAACCATTATACAAACAAACGCTCTTTCAGGAAGAAGAAAGAGAGACAAGCAGTAGAATTTGGTTGGAATGTAGATGATACACCAATATCATATTTTTAACATCATAAGTAGGTAATATTGAAGAAGAGGAAAGGTTTATGGTGGACCTAGATGTGCTCTATGATTTATTTGGGCTTACAGACCCGGACACATTACAAGACAAGGAAGATCTTGATATGAAACAATATTTTATGGAGATATTGCTTGAATTTGATCAGAAGAGATGGGAGAATTTGATAATTTTCCAATGGTAAATAAGGAAAATTTGAAACTCTATGATAAATAAAATCAACCATTCAGAATCAACCAATTTAGAGCTGTTTTTCTTAAACCAAATTGTGGTTCTAATTTGATTAAAAAGAGGGGCAAGAAATCCTAATCCATTATAAGGAAGCTAGACGATGAGGACTCGAATTAGAAAAAATACATCATTCTAGAAATAGACTATTGGAATTGTCGAACTCTCTCAACAGTTACAATAATTGTTTCTAGTTTGAGGGATAGAGAGATACTTTCTAGCAAATATGTTGTTGAGAATATTTGTCCTTGGTTTTTAGAATGACAGATTTTGGTCTATTTAAATTTAAAAAGATATTTGACCACTATAAAATTGATTATATGGAAGAGGGGTTTATAAAATAATTATTGTTGATTAAAAGAATTGAAAAAGAGGAAATTTTCAAGTGGGAAGGCAGTTGGCCACTGATGAGATGAGCTTTCGTGAGTAATGGAACTAGATTTTGATTACTAGACGTGCTTCAATTCATAGGCATGTGTGGAAAAATAGATGGTATTTAATGATGATCAGGTATCCCCACTTTATTTCTTTGACAAACACAGACGAGCCTAGATTTAGGGCCTTTGTGCCATTTAAAATAATTTTATTGACACTTCTAAAGGACCGAAGAACCATTATTGACATCTTGCATATGTGAGGTGGGGGGAAGTTATTATTGTTTTTTCCTCTCGACATTACAGATAGTTTTTGAGAGTTTAAAACCCTATATAGGACAATTTACTTCAGTAAAGTCTTTCAACATCTAGAGTAAGGTGAAACAATGGAGTGGGAAATTTGTCTGAAGCCTGCTAAGAATCTTAGATAGATGGCTTTTTTGGGATAAATTCTCCTAGAAAGTTAGAGTAGAGTGATTAATAATATTGATGATCTTTCTTTAAGAGCGGTAAAATTATCCTAGTGGAGGAATTCATAGAAACAAACTACACCTTCAGGGTAAACCATGACATTTAAACAACCTTTCTTGTTGTTCTACTGGTTATGGGTGTGTCCAAAATAGATGTAATGTCTGTACATGGAGAATTTTTTAGGAAAAACCTCTTGGGCGACATGGACATAGTAGTTACAAATGTTGATGGTAACCTAATGATCCCATATCTAGTTTATTTTGATAAGGGAGAGGGTTTAATTGGGTCTTTAGATGAGGAAATATTTAAGAGGCCAATCCTTTCTATGAAGAACAAGAAGGCTTTTGAAGAGTGTTAGTCTAGAATTATGAGAAATATTGATTTCCTTCAAAAGTGGTCGGGGTCTGAATGTGGCTAGTTGCTCAGATTGGTTGGAAAATTACATGTTTGAGGATGCTTGTCCCTTTTAGTGAAGAAGATGAAAATTAAGATAAAGGAAAGAGTGTTGAGCAATAGGGATTTCATCAATGTGTTGATTGCTTCTTTGTAGATAACAGCCTCAGGCAAGTAGACTGAGCAGAAGTGTTGAGGGTGAATTCAAGATGCTCTTGTGGCAAGTCAAGGAATGCAGGTATTCTGGAGAGAGGGGGACATGGAAGGGCTTTAGTTTGAGGAAGGGCTTCAGTATCAAGGTTTGAGCGGTCCTTACACTCCAGGAAAAGGAAATAACCTTCCACAGTTGGTCAAAATAAATTTTGTCTCTTGAGCATTCATAAGAATTTTTTGGTAGTTTTTGTTTTAGCAGTTTTAGAATAGTTTCTCCTTTATGGAGCTTCTTTGATGGAAACTATTAGAGTTTTCAAGGAAAATATCTTAGAGGGGATCTCTAATCAGAAATGTTTTATTTAGAATAGTATGGTGTTTTTGATAGCTCTCCCATTTTGGGAAAACTCTTAGTTTTTTCTAATTTAGAACTTTTTAAGTAGACTATATGTATTTTATTTTATTAATTAATAGCAATTTGAATCTCAACTTTAGCCCTTTCTGATAAAAAATATCAACAATTTAAAATCAAATAAAAACTTAAAAATACTTTACATTAAAAAAATACAAACTAATAATAATTATAGAGAAAATATTAATACAAATTTAATACATACTAACACTCACTCTTTCTTTCTTTCTTTCTTTTATATATATATATATATATATATATATATATATATATATATATTGAAAATCAAATATTATAGAGTTACAAATGTCTAGAAACTCTTTTTCAAAATTATTTATTAATTTCAATTTTAATTGATACTTTGCGGAAGGCATATTACGCATGGCATGACATATGATACTTGTCACAATGATTTATAAATGTGGCACATATATTTTATTACTTGTTACAATGATTCATAAATGTGGCACATATATTTTATTACTTGTTACAATGATTCATAAATGTGGCCCATATATTTTATTACTTGTTACAATGATTCATAAATGTGGCCCATATATTTTATCACTTGGAAAAATTGACAGGATTAGGCACTCAACAAGACAATTTAACCTCTAGAGGAGGCAAGTAAAGGAAGGGGATGGGAGATTAATTGACCAGAGAAGGCCTCATGTCTATAATAATTCAAGGAATGAAAACTTCTTGAGATCTAAATACAATGACTACAGAGATTGGATATTGGATATTGGAGAAGCCATGGGGACACTTGAGTTTTCAGGATTGGAATCGGAGCATCCATAAGTAAACCAAGAGAGGTAAAGAAGATTAGAAGATTAAACCCATATTTAAAAAATAGAAAGAGGAACTTCTTCAATAAAGATCAGTCAGACTAGAAAGACAAAGAAAAGAATCATTTTAGAAGAAAAGAAAGAATGGTGTGGAGGAGAAAAGTGGACAACAACCCCAAAATAGTTCTTGTAGGGAAAGATTCCCAGAAGAAATCTCAAGTAGAAAATTTAGGAGAAGGGAAAACCCTGTAGAGTATGACATACTTGGATGACATGAGCTCTACATAGATAAATAAAAATCAAGACCTTTGTATCAAAATTTTTGACCAGTTTCTACAACCCAGAATAAAGCAGTTTCAAAATTGGGCCCTAATTTGTAAGTTCTAGAATATCTCTATTTTTGTGAATTGAAAAAGTGAATTGAAGAGGAATGAAAGGTATATAAAGAGATTAATTTTTCAGATAACTCTCAGGAATTTTTTATAGTTCTCTTTAACATAAAAGACTGTAGAGATTGATTTAAAAGCTATAGGCTGCATGTAGTATTCACATGCAACCGTGGATCCCCAACTTTATTCCTCAAGAGAGCAATATCAAATTTATTCCTATCTGGGTACAATTAAAAAATCTTCCTTTAGAGTATAGGGATCCACTTATTCTAGAATCTATCATAAATAATCTTGGTATTTATTTGAAACAGGATCCTCTTACCGTGGATGAATTTATTTTTCTGGTGAGGCTTAATTTATTAATGAACATAGACAAAGAGCTTCCATCTACATTCAAAGTTTTTACCAAAAATGGAATTTGGATTCAAAATATTATATATGAAAGGTATGAGCTTAAAAGGTCTATTGAAGAAGATATGGAGAAGCTTAGACTTTCAAATTGCCCACTTAAGAGGGGAACTAGAAATTGGGGCATTAATTTAGATCCTGGAAGTTAGTATTGTAGTCCTACCTCCAAAATATCATTCCTTCATTTCCCCGAGGCAGAGGATAGAAAGCATAATTCTCCTCAACCATGTGAGGATTATTCAAAAATAGTTCAACCATCTAACTATGAAATTATTTGCTTCTTGTGGATCCTTTTCTAGAAAATTTATTATTCATATGAATATAGGATTAGTTATTATTTAATGAAAGGAATAGCCCAGGAAAATAGATCTAGTTGTCTAAATCTTGGTAACAACAATGTTTGACATAAATAAGGTATAGTGCAACAAAAAGTACAAAAATATTTTTCTTATTAGATATGACGATAATCCTTTAAATATTCTAATGAAGGACAAGGAATAAATAATATATTTAGTCCCAAGCTTAAAGGCCAAGGGTAATAGTATAAACTTAAGGGATGTCTTGAAATAGAATCAGAGGATACAAAATGTCAACAATAATCAACCCTTTGCTTAAGAGATGGAAGAGTTTGTTTAGAACTGTTGGTTTTAGACCCAGATAAAGATTATTGAAGAGATAGTTGATCATGTTATTTTAGAAATTTATATTGTGGAAGCAGGGGCAGATCAAGTTCTAGTTGAACAAAGACCATCAATAGAAAGCAATCTAAAAGACATTTAGTTTCAAACCCCTGGATATAAGAAAAATAGAAGATAAGACAATGAAAATGGGGCTAGTTTATATCCTCTAAGTAAAGCTCAATCTCCCTTGTTAAGTTCTCCAATTTTTGAGCATTTGGTTGTAAATGAAGGGCAGGAAAAAAAGATTTGTTCAAAAAGTGAGGTATAAGTTGAATCCCATCAACATTATACCTCCCCGATGATAAAATAGAAAGGTAGAGGAATACCTATAGGAAGAAATGAGAAAAAAGGAAATCCAAAAGGAGGAATGCTTGGGTCATTTGAGGATTCCTTGGGACGTGTGAATTTAGGGAAAAGGAAATCTAAAAGAATTATGGATAAGCTCAACAAGGAAGAATCTAAATCACCCATCAATAATAGATTCAAGAAAGACATATAAGTGTTGGAATTATGATATATTTGTCATCAGTGAAAACACTTAGTGAAAACACTTATTCGATTCTGAATGCTTACCGAGCTCATCACTCAGTCCACAGCCTATACCGAGCATTCACCGGTTAAACAGTTCATACCGAGCAGAACAGTGGTCACCAAGCATATGAACAGTTCAACAGTGTTTACCGAGAAGAGCAACATTTACCGAGCAGACGGTAGTCACCGAGCTTCACCATAACTACCGAGCCATCAGTTGAAGCCAACCGAGAAGTCAGTTATCACCGAGTCACCAGTGGTTACCGA
>MU226052.1:2191773-2216789 GCA_018584345.1 Thuja plicata | reverse complement strand
GTTGAATCAGTTTGTAAATCCTTTAACCGGGTAGACTTAACAGTCTTTTGTAAATCTCCTAACAGAGTGCATACTTCATTGTATGTTTGTAAATCCTCTAACAAGGTGGACCTAGCAGTCCTAATTCTTCTAACAGGGCAGATCATCAGAAGTGATCATTGTAAGCCTTAACCGGCCAACTTTATACTGCAGTACCAAATTTTTGTGGGTACCATCCCCACCCCAGTTTTACTTTCTATTTGGAAGGTTTCTGGGTCACCAAATCCTTGTGTTATGTGTTATGAATGATTATATTTTCATGCTTGCAGTAGATTAGATGAATGAATGGTCAAAGTATATACATGTGCAGAAATGTTTTAAAAGTTTCAAGAGTTACTGATTCACCCCTCCCCTCTCAGTAACTTGGTTAGTCTTGATTATTTCCAACAATAAGAGGTTGCAAGGAATCACATTGTAAGCAACCCATCATTAGCAGAGTCTCATAAAAAAATTCTATAGGATTCTTCAAATTTTAATTCTAATGAGACATTATCCTCAATTTTAAAAAGTATAAAAGAGAAATAATCCACAAATAATTTGAAGGATAGAAGTATGCTTTCATCTTCATCAAAATCAAAAAGAGATTCACATGTTCTAGGTGATCTTCTTTCACTAAACCATTATACAAACAAACACTCTTTCAGGAAGAAGAAAGAGAGACAAGTAGTAGAATTTGGGAATGGAGATGATATACCAATATCATATTTGTTAACATCAGAAGTAGGCAATATTGAAGAAGAGGAAAGGTTTCTAGTGGGTCTAGATGTGGTCTAATTGTGGTTCTAATTTGAATAAAAAGAGGGGCAAGAAATCCTAATCCAATCTAAGGAATCTAGATGGTGAGGACCCATATTAGAAAAATTACATCATTCTGGAAATAGAATATTGAAATTGTCAAACTCTCAACAGTTACAATAATTGTTTCTAGTTTGAGGGATGGAGAAATACTTTCTAGCAAATATATTGTTGAGAATATTTGTCTCTGGTATTTAGAATGACGGATTTTGGTCTATTTAAATTTCAAAAGATATTTGACCATTATAAAATTGATTATATGAAAAAGGGGTTTATAAAATAATTATTGTTGATTCCAAGCATTGAAAAGGAGGAAATTGTCAAGTGGGAAGGCAACTGACGACTGATGAGACTAGCTTTGGTGAGTAATGGAACTAGATTTTGATTACTAGTTGTGCTTCAATTCATAGGCATGTGTAGAAAAATAGATGGTATTTAATGATGATTAGGTATCCCCACTTTATTTCTTCGACAGACAGAGAAGAGCCTAGATTTATGGCCTTTGTGCCATTTGAAATAATTTTATTATCACTTCTAAAGGACCGAAGAACCATTATTGACATCTTGCATATGCGAGGAGGGGGGAAGTTATTATTGTTTTGTCCTCTTGAAATTGCAGATAGTTTTTCGAGAGTTTAAAACCCTATATAGGACAATTTACTTCAGTAAAGTCTTCCATCATCTAGAGTAAGGTGAAACAATGGAGTGGGCAATTTATCTGAAGCCCGTTAAGAATCTTAGACATATGGCCTTTTGGGGAGAAATTCTCCTAGAAAGTTAGAGTAGAGTGATTAATAAAATTGATGATCTTTCTTTGAGAGCGGTGAAAATTATCCTAGTGGGGGATTTCATAGAAACAACTATACCTTCAGGGTAAAACATGACATTCCAAAAACCTTTCTTGTTGTTTTGCTGGTTATGGGTGTGTCCAAAATAGATGCAATGTCATTATGTAGAGAAGTTTTTAGGAAAAAAACTCTTGGGCGACACGGACAAAGTGGTTAGAAATGTGGATGGTAATTTGATGATCCCATATCCGGTTGATTTTGATAAAGAAGAGGACTTAATTGGGTCTTCACATGAGAAAATTTTTAAGAGGCCAATCCTTTCTATGAGGAACAAGAAGGCTTTTGAAGAGTGTTAGTCTGGAATTATTAGAAATATGGATTTCCTTCAAAAGTGGTTGGGTCTGAATGTGGCTAGTTCCTCAGATTGGTTGGAAAATTACATGTTTGAGGAAGGCTATGTCCTTTTTAGTGAAGAAGAGGGAAATGAAGATAAAGGAAAGAGTGTTGAGAAACAGGGTTTCGTCAATGTGTTGACGACTTCTTTGTAGATAACAACCTCAGGCAAGCAGACATAACAAAAGTGTTGAGGGTGAGTTCAAGATGCTATTGTGGCAAGTCAAGGAATGTAGGTATTCCAGAGAGAGAGGGACGTGGAAGGGCTTTAGTTTGAGGAATGCCTATAGTACCAAGGGTTGAGCGGTCCTTACGTTCAAATAGCCTTCCACAGTTGGTGAAAAGTAATTTTGTCTCTTGAGCATTCATAAGAATTTTTTGGTAGTTTCTGTTTTAGCAGTTTTAGAATAGTTTCTCTTTTATGGAGCTTCTTTGATGGAAACTATTAGAATTTTCACAGGAGATATCTTAGAGGGGGATCTATAATCATAAATGTTTTATTTAGAATAGTATGGTGGTTTTTGATAGCTCTCCCATTTTGGAAAAAACTCTTAGACTTTTCTGATTTAGAACTTTTTAAGTAGACTATATGCATTTTCTTTTATTAATTAATACCAATTTGAATATCAACTTTAGCCCTTTCTAATAAAAAAAAAATCAACAATTTAAAATCAAATAAAAACTTAAAAATACTTCACATTAAAAAATACAAACTAATAATAATTATAAAAAAATATTAATAAAAATTTAATACACACTAACACTCTTTCTTTCTTTCTTTAATATATATATACATAGAAACTCTTTTTCAAAAGTATTTATTAATTTCAATTTTAATTGATACTTTGTGGAAGACATATTACGCATGGCATGCCATATGATACTTGTCACAATGATTTATAAATGTGGCAAATATATTTTATTACTTGTTACAATGATTCATAAATGTGGCACATATATTTTATTACTTGTTACAATGATTCATAAATGTGGCACATATATTTTATAACCTGTCATTATACTTCTGTAAATCTCTACACGGCAGCACTGCACGTGTCTTTCTAAATGTTGGATTATTGCCTTATAAATAACAATTTCATCATGTAAGAAGTTGGTCTTGAGTTGCACTACATTTTTCATGGAGGCTGAGGCTAATGTAATACTATCTCTTCATCATTTTGATGGTCTAATTAAAAACATTAAGGTAAGTTTTTCTTCTATGAAATAATTAGTAGTGTATTGAACTTTGTTTTCTCTTCAGTGATTTTAAATTTTAGAATAATCTTTTTTATAATCTTTAGTAATTTTGATTGTATCATTATTTATTGAACAATTATAATTATAATTGTTTTTAATTATATTCAATTAATAAAAATCAGAAAATTAAGTAATAGTTTATTAGATAGCTTTTATATAATTTGTATATTTTAAATATAATATGGAATTTTTATTATTTTATTCAATGTTATATGAATATTCTATCATGAAAGAAAATTTCAATGAATTTTCAATTCAAATTATATAGATATAATTATGAATTAACTCAAAAATCACACACACACACACACACATATATATATATGCTTTGACTTATTAATATTTTAGAATTTTCATTTATTTATCTTATATTACTTTACAAGCTATGGGGACAAAGGGATAAAATTAAAATTTGGATACCAAAAAAGGATCCTTCTAAGTCTAAAATTTGATTGGTGGATTATACACTTGAAAATTTAGCTTCTAAACTATATCTATTTTTAAATATTATTAAGAATTTAAGAGTTTCTATTTTATTAGTGGCAATTATTTAATCATACAATATTTGAAATGGTTTTTCTCATAATTCTTATTTGATTTTTTCATATAAAATAATAATAAATCAATGTTTCTTTATTAAATACAATATGATATATATCATTAGATTATGTTTAAAAATAACATAAATAATTTTAAATATAAATGTAAAGATTCATTAATTTATGTTACTAAAATAAGAAAAAAAATATAATATTTTTTGGTTTTCATTTTATTAGTATAATATGTTTGACTAGTAAATTATATTTTAGTTAGTGAAAGCATGATAATCAAAATATTGAAGTGAAAAGAACAATATAAATTGACTTGTAAAACTAAACCATTTATTTAAACATGTTTAATCAATAATACAAATAATTGCAATATTGATATTTCATAAGTTTTTATTTTTTATTTTAATTTTAATAATTTATATGTGATATATTAGAAGATTCACTATTTTTTTTTATTATGATCATTATATTTTTTTCTAGTAATTATTTTTTTTAAATTTTTTTAATAATAGTAATGAACAATTCACTATGATTCAATTCAAAAGTGATATTTGTTATCTAAATATTTAAATGTATGTATATATGTATATATGTTTACATACATACATACATTCAAATACATACACATACATGCATACATGCATACATACATACATACATACATATATACCTATATATGTATAATAATTAAAATAAAATATATTTATTAATTTGTAAGATATTAATACTATACTAGCACTTGCACAAAAAAGAGGTGCAAGGGTTATGCCGATAGAAAATTATATTTAAGTTTATACTGTAAGGATACATTCTTTATTATCTATACAATGTTATAGTATTATATTAGAAATTTACTTCTCAATTACATAGTGCCCAAATTTTATTCATCTTCACATTTGAGAATAAAGGTTTCTTAATTAATAAAATAAGAATCTAGAAACTTATACTAAATTATAATAATTTTTTTTTTGTAATATCTTACTATGATATATTAACATACCTAACAATCAATTTGAAATAACATTCCATATTACTTGTAATTTACAACTATATAAATATTCAAGAGACATGACCAATGAAATCATGATGTTCGTAGATACAAAAATAATAATTTGTTTCAAGACTTTTAATTGGAAAATGAATTTGAGAAGCATTTAAAACATTCATTAGAAAAAACAAATATTCAAAAGCAAGCTTATTTTAAAAAAAATAGATTCATCACAAATATAAGTGAGAAAGAACTTCATAATCAATTGAAATATTGACACAAGTAAATAAAAAATATTAAATTTTAAATTAGCCAAACATTTTTTAAGAGAGATTTGTTTCAAATGACAACGAAAAATGTTGGAAACAAGCTCAAATGGTTTGTGACAATGTGATCCCTAAAGCATAAGGCTTAAAGAAATCTAATTTTGAAATCATAATATCTGATTATTATATATAATATATTCTTTTTATTTTTTAAGTATGTCTTATTTCATTGAGATATTCTTTAAAAATGTACAGTTTTTAAGTTTAAGTAGAAGGAAAAAACTTAAAAAGAAGTAAAAAGGAACAAGAAATCACTAGTTCTATAAGGAAAATCAAGGTAATGTCAATAGTTTTTTTTTATAAAAAAAATCATAAGAGGCCGAGGCTGAGCTAGATATATTAATAAGTAAAATAAAACAAAACATACAAGTCTAAGAGCCTTAACTAGAAACTATAAACTGAAAGATCTAAGTACAAAATGAGCAGTGGATGCTCCCAACCGCTATGCCAACCCAATAACAGTTCTGAATTTCTAATGCAAAAAAATACATAGGCCACTTGATATCTTTCACAAAAAACTCCAAGGGTACTTAGCTCAGAGCATTAATCTCAGGCCGAGGTGGAGTCATTTTCAGAGCTCCATGCAGAATTTTCATTCTTTGATCCTTCTAGCTATTCTGAGAGTTTCTCATTGTCATCGTCCTGCTCCTCCACATCCTCATCATTTGCTTGTTCTTCATCTTCAGCCTCATTTGACTCTGTATCCCCTGCACCCACTTCCTCATCCTCATCCTCATCATCTGCATCATCATCTTCATTGTTGGATGAGTCTTTGCTGCCCAATCCATCTAGCTTTACATCATATTTGTACTAGTACACCCAGTTGAGATCTTCATCCAGATTATCTCCAAAGGGAGCATTCAATCCATTGTCAATGCCTAGGAATTTAGTGAGGAGCTCAATACCCCTTTTCATCATGCACCCCCGGATTTGGTGGTCTTCCCATTCCCAGCCCCAAAGGATGAACAATCTCCTTGGAGGCCCACCATAAATGTTCCTCCGCGGGTTAGACCCAAATCCTGGGAATTGGTCCCCAATAGACATGACTATGGATAGGTCCCATGGCAGTAGAGTGGTGAGATCAGCATCTATTTTTATAATTTCCTCATGGAGGCCCACATGATATTCCTCTGCAAAAAGGCGATTGCATATTTCCTCAGCTCAGATTTTTCTGGTTCCAGCCACCAGAATGCTTGCCAAAAATCCCAAATTAACTCAGAATCTATGGTTTGTGCTAAGAAAGTTGAATCCTAGCACTTTCCTTACAACATGAAGCACTAGTTTGTGTTGGAAATTTCATACTTCTTTCAGCCATGTGGTGTCGATAGGGCTATCAAATGCAACCTGCTCTAGTTTTGAGCGTAGCTTGATCGGGGTGTCCATGGTTGGTTAACTTTGAATGGAACTGGTCTCTGCTTAAGCTAATCTAACTTTTCTTGAATCAAAATGCGAAGCCTTCACCATAAACTGTTAAGAAATCTAGCCTCTAAAATTTCACACCAACCAACACCAAGCCACTTCATGAATCCCACTTGCATATTTAACATTACATCTTCGCAAAACTTTGGCAACTTGCTATCCATCATTTCCCAGTTGCGCATCCCCAAGGAGTCTGAGATTTGGCTATTTCATTATTTGGATCTTACTAAAATTGACCTCCTCTAATAAAGAGGCTTTGTGTTGTTCGCCAAAATAGGTAATTTTGTTCCGCTAAAGAAGAAGGGATTTTGAATTGGCATGTTTGGATGACAAAGTAAGGTATTCCTTTGTGTCAGAGGAGAAGTGACGGTGGCATATGGAGAAGAAATCCCATCATTCCTTTCAGGTGTAACAGAAATAATGGGAAGGGTATTATGCCCGCCAAATTGTTTTTTAATTTGATGTGACTGGATGAGAGCATTTCAAACTCAACAACTTGAAGTCGATTTCACTAGCTAGCATCTAAGTCTCCACAACAAAAGATGTGCGTACTATTACTTCTACCACTTGCACAAGATTGTCAGTGCTAAAAGAGATATCGGCCGCCACCAAATTGGCCAGCTCATCCACCAAGATGTTACCTTCACGATAGATGTGGTTGACCTTTACTAATTAAAATTTATCTTCAACTTTAGAATATTCTCCCGCAATGCTTGCAATCTCCAATTTGGAGTGATTCTGGCTCTTATTGCATTCAACACAATCATGGAGTCACCTTCAATTTCCAATTTGCCCAATCTCAGTTCTTGAGCAATTGAGAGACCATAAGAGGGCCTTGAATTTAGCCATGTTATTAGTATCAATTCCAGAGTTATAGCAATTTTGGCTATCACCTCACCCTAATTGGAGTGAATTATACAACCTGCCCTTGAAGGACCAGGATTTCTTTTGGAGGCTCCATCAAAATTTAACTTAAACCAACCCTGTGCAGGGGCTGACCATTGATGATTGGCTCTGAGAATTATGTTTTCTTTAATACATCTACCTATGATGGGATGAGCTTTGAGACCAAACCAACCTTTGAGCATTCTGTCATCCCAATTGTGTAGTATTTGTGTTGTGCATTGAGGGTGTGAGTGCAATAGTTCACAAGTTCAACAATGGCTGCCTCCATTTTATTTATCACCGAAGCTTTGTTCAATTTTTTCCCTTGAAATAATCTTCGATTCCTTTCTTTCCAAATTTCCCAGATCAAAATTGAAGGTGAGATGATCCATAAATTTTCAAAAAAGGCAATCTTTAAATATCAAAGGACATGATCGAAAGAGGGATAATATATCATTAGGTAAAGAAGAAATCCACCCTAGTTTGGCACACAACTATTTCCAGCATTCTGAAGCAAAGCGGTAGGATAGGAGTAGATGATTGATGTCTTCCTCATTGTGAAGACACATAGTGCAAATTGAGGGTCCATGGTACCCAATTTTCCTAAACTAGTTTGCAGTAATAATTCATCCTTGAGTGGCCACCCAAGATAAAAGTCCTTCCTTTGGTAAGCACATCTTGTTCCAGCACAAATGAGTTGGGAGTTGAGACTTGGGTTGCACTTGATCTCCTGAGATTATTTTATAGCCATCCTTAACATTACATTTGCCTGATTTGGATCCATTCCATATTAGTTCATCTTTGCCCTGATTAATCAAAAAGAATTTTTTCTGGAGAATAGATTTGATTTGCTCCAAATCCAAGGGATCTAAATTTTGCTTTGCAAATTGTTTCCATTGCCATGAGCCTGGTTGATAGTTCAAAGAAGAAGGGGAGATATAGTCTTTAATTCGTGATCCCCAGTTATCTAAACAAAGTTTTCTAATTCTGTCAAAACCCAGTAGGTTGTTGATGCTTGGGTAACCCCCCCAAGAATCCTCCCATAATAGAGCTCTAATTTCATCTTTGATGTTCCAGGTGATGTGTTCTTCTATAATAGCTTGGGAATTTGGTATAAGGTTCCAAATTCTAGACCCCCTCGGGAATTCATTCACTCTTGATACTTCTTCCTCATTAAGGTTGGGAAAATATTTACCTCAGATGATTCTAACCCATTTGAGATTTGGATCTCTATGTATTTTCCAAAATAATTTTTCCCCAAGGGCTTGATTTTGTGAGAGTTGATTATTGATCCTTGCCCCACCAGAAACTATTGGTTTGCATATAGTATCCCATGCAATAAGAGAAAATTTATTTTTTGTATATGTTCCTTGCCAGAATAATTTTCTGAGATTCTTCACTATATCCATATAATTGACCATTGGTAGTGAAATGAAGGACATAAGGTAGGTAGGAATAGCTGCCAATGTGGCTTTGATCATGATGATTCTGCCTACCCAGGATAACCATTTGGATTTCTAGGAATCCAACTTCCTATCTATTCTTTCTCCAATGGATTTCCAAACTGTAGTTGATCTCAGAGCTTTATCAATTGGGATTCCTAGGTAAGTGCAAGGGAGGGAACCAACCTTAAATCCTTGAGTTTTAACAATTTGAAGTTGATTTTTCATTTTGGTATGGAAGAATAATATTTGATATTTGTCTTTTTTTACTGCTTGGCTAGAGGCTAGATCATAGATATCTAAGATCTTCTTAAATTGAGCAGCTTCCACTTGTGTACCTTTCCCAAAAATCATTGTGTCATCAACAAATTGTTGATGAGTGACTGCAGAAATAGAATATGTGATCTCCACTCCATTTAGTTACCCTTGGGCATGTTGATGAGTAAGACTCCAACCTAAAGACTCTGCCATGATAATGAATAGAAAGGGGGAAAAGGGATCACCTTGTCTAATATCATTTGATCTATCAACGTACCCGTGAGGAGATCCATTGACGAGGATAGAGAATTTATGAGCTGAAATGCAGTAGAATATTAGGTTTATCTAGGCCTTTGAGAAGCAAAATTTTACCATGCATTTAGAAAGAAATCTCCAGTCTACCTTATCATAGGCCTTTTTAATATCTAGTTTTTAAATTAGATTGGGTTGTTTGTTCCTTTGTATAGAGTGAATTGCTTCCCGAGCAATGATTATTCCATCTAGAATTGATCTCCCTGGCATGAACCCGATTTGGTCTTCCCTAATGATCTTTCCCAAAAGCTTTTGAGTCTATTGGCTAATGCCTTTGAAAGCAGTTAGTAAATTGTATTGCAGAGTGCAATCAGTCTGAATTCATCCATGTTGTTGGCATTTTTGTTTTTTGGAACAAGGGAAATGAAAGTGTTATTAATTTCAGTCAAGAATCTACCTGAGGATCGGGAAACCTCCAATGCCATTGTGAGATCTTTTCCCAATGTGGACCAACAATGAAGTAAAAAGCTTGGGGGGAACCCATTTGGACCTGGAGCTTTGTCAGGAGCCATCTGACTAAGAGTCTTGAAAATTTCCTCCTTGGTGAATTTAGGCATGAGGAGTTGATTGTCCTCTTGAGATATTAGTTTAGGGATGTCTTCCAGCATGGCATTCTGAGCTTGAAGATGCGAACCTTCATGATTGTTTAACAGATTTGTGAAGAAGTTGACCACTTCAGTCTGAATCTCCTTCTGATCTTGAAGTGTGACCCCATTGGCATTAGTAATGTGATGGATTATGTTAAACTTCTTTGTTTCTTCCTGTTGTTATGAAAGAATTTAGTGTTTTTGTCCCCCGCTTCCAACCAAGTCTCTCTGGATTTTTGTCTCCAAAAGATCTCTTCTTTTTCTAGGATGTCTTCTTGTTCTTTGAGGAGGAGTTTCTCTAGATCATACTGTTCGTGATTCATGCCCTAATGTAGGATGCTTTCATTCAGTTCCTTGAGCTTTTGTTCTATTTCTAATTTGGAAGAGAAGATGTTTTTGAAGTGATTTTTGTTCCAAATAATGAGATTTTGTTCGACAAGTTTAAGCTTTGAAACAAAGCAGAACATTTTTGACCCCTTCACCTGACAATCTTTCCACCATTCCTCTATAAGTTTGGAAAAATATTTAAATGCAAATAAACAAACAAATACTAAAGGATGTGAATACAAAATATTAAAACTGAAATATAGATTGTCAAATTTGTTTAGAAGAAGAGTCTAGTTGTTATTGAAATCATTTTAAACACTTAAAATGGAATAAAAATGTTTTACAAAATCTTTGTAGAACAAGATATGAAAAAGTTCAACAAAAAGATCCAACACAACAATTTTTGTATTAACGGGGAGAAGTTCTATAAAAATGCTCTGATTGATCTTCATTTACTCTGCAATCATTCTGGACAACTCATATTGCACTAAATAAAATAGCAAATAACATCAGAAAATCATTGACGGAAAGTGGTTTTCAACATGGGAAAAATCATCAAACAAGTGGTTTTGGCGTCAGACAAGTTTTACCTCAAAATCCCCTGCAACATAGCCTATCGACTAATTATAAAATATTTTTTAAAAAAAACATTTTTTTAATATAATTACTTTTTTCATAATTTTATTTTCTTTTAGTTTTTTTTAAAATAATAACAAATTAACAAAAAAATCAACTAATACATCATTTACTATTTTCACTTTGGATTTAGGATGTTAGTATTCAGTTTTCTTTTTTTATGGAGGTTCAAACCTGCGAGCAAGGCTACCTCTTCGGATAAGAGCCAAGGAATGAGGGGTATCCATTCTGCCAAATCCCGGCCTCATCCCTTATGATATCGGAGCCTTTGCACTCAACAAGGCTTGATCTCTGGTGGGCTCATTTGGAGCCATTCAACTTCACTAGTAGACCAAGGGCCCATTGACAGTATTCATATTTCCTTGTCTTTCTTTAATATTGTACACCACCCAGCTTCAATTTTGTTGTACAAAGATGTAGTGATTTGTCCTTGCAATTCAATAAGAGATTTCCTTAGTTTGTGCATACTAAACGCAACTGCATCCTCAATCTTTCTCTGATCTTCTTCATTGACCTTGTCATAAAATTTTCTTACACCAACTAGTACACCCCACTTCTTGACTCTTTCAACAATAGTATCAAGAGAAATGAATTTTCCAAAATCAGGCTTGACAGATTTAGTGGTAGGATCACCAACCACCTTTGACTTTTTTCCACTAGCCTTCATCTCCTTTTGATCTTCATCAGACTTTGTTCCTTCTTTTTTTACTTCTTCTTCAATCTTCTCAAATATTTGAGCTTTATGTTTCTTCTTGTTGCCAAAAACCTTCTTTGATGTAGTAGCCTCCTTTGCTTTTGATGGCTCTGGTTGTGTTGGCTTTTTCTTTCCTTTTACTGGGGACTTTACAGGAGGAGTGAATTTATCCTTCTTTATTGTTGTAGCAGAGGCACTTCTTGTTTTCCTACCAGTTGGGACACTATTGGTTGTAAAAGAAATAACTTCTACATCTTCACCTTCACCTATACTTGTTGCTCTAGATGTTCCATCTTTCTCTACAACATGTCTGGCTCTTGCTTTGTTTTGTACTCCTGTCTAAAGCCTTTATTCAATGCAAATTGTTCAACATATTTTCTAATTTTCTTCTCAATCACCGGTTTGGTCAATTTGTTGTGAACTTCCATGCTCTTCTCCTCATAAGCTCCAAACCTAGGCTCATTTGGATCTACTAATTTTGATAATAGATCTTTAGCATGTAAGGTCAACATATCACCTTCTACTTCATATCCCACAAGCATGGCTCAAGATGTCCTAGCCACTACTACCTCCATCTGACAAGTGTAAATATCCGCCATAAAATATATATAATCCTTGTATTTCTCAACAATACGGGCTAGTATCCTTTCCCTTTGATGCATCCTACTTTGAAAGTATTCTCTCATCGTAGCACATATATCATACTAAACATCTTCTATCACCCTTCTATATGCACTGTGAATTGCAACATCGAGCACACTATTGATTATGCTGGAGTAAAACACTTTATATCCAATCACCATAAATGCAAATCTGACATTTTGATTAGAGATATCATTGATTGTCATCACTCTCTTATCCCACTTTGATTTAGTTAACTTTACGAATATATCATGTGAGATTAACCTAAGTACCCACACTTCACCAGTTACACAGAAACTTGTCACTGCATATATGGCCTCCTTAGTAATCTTATGTGGATGGTAAGGCTACATAAACTGGTCATGCACTCAGCTCAACACATATTTGAGGTTATCTCCTCAAACTCATCAGGGATATTGATCACATGAGCAAAACTCTTGTCTGCAACCACTTGGTGCTCATCCTTCAATACCAAATCACTATACAACTTCTCATATAGTGAATAAATATGAGATTCACCTAGATCTTCAAACTTACAATGATTTTATGACCTAACATATTCTATGTGCATGACACCATAGGGCACACTAGATAGGGCACCCTTTGGATCATCTTCGACTGAATTAAAAGGACGTTTCTTAAATTATGGCTTTGAGCTCTCAGTAATTTCCACAATGATTAATGTATCAATCTTTCAAACAAAAAATTCAATCTCAAAATATCAAATAAATACCTTTGACAACCACTACTCGATGAATCTCTAGACTCTTTCTATTTCCTTCACACAATCACTACAAATTCTTCAACCAATCACCTTGAATGTTGTCAAATTGCTCAAACTACACTTCTGGTACTCTGTGTCTTCTCTTCGAACGTGTAGGTCCACAATAAGACCTAAAAATCACCTTTTATATGCCTTTTCTCTACAACATTAATTGCATCACCAGTTGCTAACAAAGCATCATATACCTTCTAAAATCTTGTTAGCAGCCAACCAGTTCTCCATGTGGTTAAACAAAACTTCACACCATAAATAAAAAACAACCTTATGCATCTAAATATGTGAATAGAACTTACTGCACATGTATCTAGGGGGTCTTCAATAGATTCAACAATGTTTTCTGGAGCCCCCTAAGTCAATGATGACTTAGTTAGATGAATAATTATCCACACCTGGTGAAGATGTGGTGTCTCTAGATGGTTTATCTTCACTCTTCTTTGTCCAAATCTTCCTCATTTGATTCTTGGTGTCTTCAACAATCACAATCTTCTTTCATAGACATCTCGAGAGTTCTTGGTGCTTCACCTCTATGAGAATCACCTAGCTGCAATGAGCGCTAAGTGGTCTATTCCTTATCATGAGAGATGGGTTCTCGTGAACCACTAATCATGAAACATTGGTCAACGAGTTTGAATTAAAAAATACACAATTGAATTCTGATCTAAGAATATCACAATTTGATTTGTTATGGAAAATATCTGGATTGCTTATCAATTGATGAGCTTAAGGGGTTTTTTAATGAATGGTTCATAAGACACAAAACTTTCTAAAAGTTTTGCAAATGGGGTGGCAAGAAAAGTGAGCTTAACCTTAGAGGAAACTTCATAGTTAATCACACTTGAACTAGAGTAGTACTTGGATGGGTGACCTGCTAGGAAGTCTTGGTGCTTCACCTTTGTGAGAATCACATAGATGCAATGAGTGCTAAGTGTTCTATTTATTCTCATGAGATGGTTTCTTGTGAATCGCTACTGATGAAACATGGGTCAATGAGTTTGACTAAAAAATACATAGTTGAATTGTGATAGAAATATCACAATTTGACTTGTGGAAAATATCTCTTGGTTATCAATTGATGAGCTTAAGGGGCTTTCTAATGAATGGTTCATTAGGAACAAAAATTTATGGAGGTTTTGAAAATGGGGTTGCAAGAAAAGTGGGTTTAAACATGGAGGAAACTTTATGGTTAACCGTACTTGAGCTGGAGCAGTATTGGGATGGGTAACTTCATAGGAAGTCCTAGTGCTTCACCTCTATGAGCATCATCTAGATGTAGTGAGTTCTAAGTGTTCCATTAATTCTCATGAGAGATGGGTTCTTGTGAATCACCACTCATGAAACATGGGTCAATGATTTTTACTCAGAAACTACACAGTTGAATCCTGATAGCAATATCATAATTTGACTTGTTGTGGAAAATGTCTCCTAGTTATTATTTGCAGCATGTCTTGAGCCAAAGCGGGAATATTGAAATGAAATATGTTTTACTTATCTTTGTTTATAACGTGACCTGAAACTTTCAAATAAGATGATAAAACCATTTTCATGATTAAGGATTCCTCTCTACTTGATCTTTTCATGAGAAGAGTACCATCTACAAAAAGAGAGTATGAAAAAGAAAAGGAAATTGCATCGATCTTTAATCATTTCCAATATTTTCTACCCTTAGAAGCATTTATTGATATGCTAATTCCATCCACAATTATAATAAAGAAGAAGGGTGAGAGTGGGTCTCCTTGGCATATAACTTGCATGGAGGAGAACAAACCCCATAGAGACCCATTTACTAGATTTTAAAAAGTAGCTTCGAAGATGCATGAGTGAATCCACTTACACCAACTATGTATAAAACCCAACTTCCTAAAAACCTGCAACAAAAATTCCCACTTCACCATGTCATAGGCCTTTGCATGTACACACACACACACACACACATTCATTGTTTTTGGTCTTATGCAATTATATATAACATAATTTATTATAAGCAATAGCATAAATTATTACTAGCACTTGTATCTATAGGAGATTCATGGAATAGACTGATTGCAAAAATATTAAATATATTTTAATATTATATAGTTATATAAAAATATAAATCTATACAATTTTTTACTATAAGTATAAATTTTGGTTTGTACAAATAATCGTCGTATCATATAATTTTTTGGAAGCAAAAGATGATCAACCAAATGTATGTTTGTTTCAAAAGAGGATTACATTCACATAAATTTAAATTCTCACAACATAAATTTTTCTTATACAAAGGCTAAGAGACAAATCATAGGATCTTGGCTTTCAAAATTTCAAAAAGATTAGAAAACCCCTTCGGGATATTACTTATAATTTTTTTTATCAAGGTTCTTGTAATATTTGTAATTATGTTGTTGTGTTAATTCTATTTTCTTTACAATTTCCTTGAGTGCTCTTTTTGCATCCCTATCCTTACGATCCTCATATTTTTTGTACAAAGCAAGAATAAAGAGACCAAAAAATAAGGCAAATATTAATAATTGTGAGAAAGTTGCACATCCCTCCATAACTCCCTCCAATAACTAATAAATAAGAGAATGGAGGCCACCTTTACAAAGAGATTTTTATTTTTCCCAAGAACAAATTCATGTGCAATTGTAATTAATTTGTGCACACAGTTTAGCAACTCATTTAGTCACTGTTTATTTTGATAGTGTTAAATCGAGGAGAGTCTAGGAAGTGACTTTTGGAGAATACTAGTATTTTTTTCCCAGACAAACAAAAGAACAATGGCAAAAATAAGTCCTAATGGAACAAATGAAATAAAACTATATCTTGATTATTCAAGGAAGTACCACATAACATCACCACCAACAAGTAAAGAAATATAAGTACCCCTTTTCCTCTAGAGAATCACATCAACAACCTATCATGTCCACCAAGAACTTTAGGAATGGTCCTCTACCAATTGAAGAAGGGATAAGGAGTAGAAGGAGCATATTAACCTAGGTGTTAAGGACTGGAAGGTTCCAAGGATTTGGTAGGGAAAGCCTCCCCAAATTTGGAACTAACCAGCTCTAAGCCTTTGGGAGGAGATGTATCCAATGTTCAAGAAGATACATCTTCAGATGGCATGGAAGTGGAATTTTCTTTTAACATTTCTTCAAAGGCTTTCAAGGTGAAAAATTCAAATGAAATTTTTGTTGAATAATTCATAACTACATTATCATCCACACCAATGTAAGACATTTTAAAACATTTTTCCATTTTTCATGAACAAGAGAAAAAAAAAGTGTTTGGCAAATTCTGTGTGAATCAAAAATAATATTTTGATCACAATACATTGTGATTCCAAAATGAAAAACAAACCGTGCAATGATGAAACTTGGAAATGGTGTGAGGAAAGGAAATCACAGTTGTCTTGCATATTGGATGAGAGATGATTTGTATACTTGCAATGGGTTTATAGGTGTTCTGGTAAAATTAAACCCTGACCCTCGATTCTACAAAAAACCGTAAGTGGCAGTTTACCAATAATTATTGAATCTAGATATTTTCATTGTATCATATAATTAACAATAAATATTGACTCTAGAGATTGTCATTGTATCATATAATTATCTATATAGAAGTTATTCAATAATTTTTCAAACTTTGTTGTATTTTGTCACATTGAATATTTCGTCATTAATTAAAAACATGAAAATGACACATGGTAAAATATCATTTAGATGGGCTCATAGAATACATTAAACAATGACTATTTATGCCTTTGAAATGATTTAATAATCTTGTATATTATAGGTTAATTTTCCTCTACTCTTGCATTGATGGTTGAAGATTTTTAAAAGTACCTCTAACAATCTAGAGTGGAAAAAGAATGTTAGTAGATATTAAACCTTCGTTAATGAATGAACTGATTCACTTAGCTATGTAGGGAAGACCTCCCTTCATAATAATGAGAAAGCAATACCTAGTGACACTAACATGTTATGTGGAGTCGTCAAACCCATGAAAAATTTGCCACTTCCTTTGGTGATGATTGTGGATGCTAACAACAACATTTTGTCTTTCTTCAACTATGTGTGCATGGTGGAGACATGAAGTCATGAAAGTGAAGGTTGAGGTGGGCTTGCCTCCAAAGAGAAATAAACGATGAATTTGGAACCATACTTGATCTCCCTTATCAAAATGGAAGTAATGTCTACCCTTTTTTGTTCATCATTGGAATGGAGGTAATAAGGAATGCACACTTAAATGGGAACTACTACACCACATAAGAGATTTCTAAAATTAGAGCTACTTTTTCTCACTATGACTCATTTATGTAGAGGAATATTTACAGTAGAGTGGTACATTCTTGGCACTCTTGTAGGATGCAAGAATAAAAATTAACTTTTTATGGCTTGCATGGGTATGTGAAGGACCGACCCTAAAGAAGGTTCTTTTAGATATTTCCAGTCAACGATATTATTTCTTGGTGTTCTAGGGAAAGTTTTGAGCTCCCAATTTATGTTATAGTCAAGGAAGGAGTAAGTCCTTATTGGCAAAGATAGGTGAAATTCTATTAGAAGATAGACCAGTGAATAGGTTCTTGAGACAAGATATTTGTGTCTTTTCAAACATAAATTTTAGTTTGTAGTAAACCGTAGATTGTTTAATGGCAAGTTAAATATATTTTCAGGTGTAAGATAGTTTATTAATTTATTATGAACATGCAAGTCCACCTATCTTACAAGGATGAATCCCCAATATGTCTTTTTCATGTTTTTGAGCATAGTAAAACTAGAAATTATGTTTTTTACATTGAAAAATAAAAAAGATACAAGTACATGGTAATACTTACAAACCTTGTAACGTAATTAACTTTGGTATGTTTGAAGATGGTCCCTACAAAGATGTTCCTTAAAGCATTCTATAATCAAACCTTTTTGAATACCCATGCATCACTTAATAAAAACCACGTTGAAATTGAGAGATTAATTCATCTCATAAATTTTTGAGGCTGATCATGTTCCCAATATTACTTGGTATATTGTCCCCATTCAAATCATTGCTAGATTCCCAACTGCAACCGACATGAAAAATGTTATTCTTTAAGGGTGGAAATCATTGTTTAAATGATATTTAATTTTGGAGATCTTTTTTAGAGGGTGATAGATTCTGTTAATTCTTATAAATTGACATAAGTTTTAAGTATCGGTCCAATAAATCAATTGAAAACTTTGTGCCTATAAATGAGTGCATAAAAATTATTGTGTTAAAAAATATTTTGGAGGAATACATTATTGATGGGGGCTGATAAATACACGCGAATTATTAATGCAGAAATCATGAGTACATGCATGGTGTGTATCAAACTTGTATATTATGTTAGGGGAATAATGCATTAAGAAGACATAAAATAGCATTGAAACTTTTGTTTGCAAGCAAGTAGAATACAGTCAGAGTAGTGATGAAACAATAAGACATAAAACATGCCATGAGATTTCATAGTTTATGGTGTCCTCTTTTGGTAGCATCACCTACCATAATAACCTACTTTGTCTCATAATTGTTTGGTTCATGTTCCTTCGATGTATATCAAAGCCGGCCATTGTTTTAATCACAGATTGCACACTAGTAGTTATTCATAATAGCTTATAACCATGTTTCACAAAGTGATTTCATAACATATACTGATAGCTTAGGATCGAATTAGGGAAAAGGAAAACAGTTAAAAACAGTAAAACCAAATCGAGAAGAAGAAAAGCCAGAAAAATCCTTGACATGTATGTTTTTTTGGGTCCAATTTTCTGAACAGGAAAATAAAATGATCGCCAAGGAAAAGCAACTCAGCCAATGGGAAAATGGGAATTTTGTACAGAAAAATTCATTTTAATAGATATCAAACAGGAGACCATAGTATATAGCAAATGTATAATGTTTTTTTTTGTATTCATTTATTTCATGTCTAAGATTGAGTTTTATAGAGGGAGACTTCCTAAAAGGTAAAGTTGAATCTGATGAGATTTTCAAGAATATTTTAAAACTGGTCCCATTAATTTTGTAGTGTAGTTTAAACTTAAGAGTATTAATTGAACTTAATATGAAATGACATTATAATCAAAATAAATGAATATAGGCGAGGGTCACTTCTCTTGATTTGGATCACACCCATTTAAATCTCGTTCCCCAACCATATAAATATTTAACCTATAATTGCATATACACCATATAAATTTAATAGCCATCAAAACTAGCAATATATTTCACAGCAAATAGAAGTTTTGCATTGATGAAAATGGAGACATTTGTAATACAGCTTGGAACCCCAGGAGCAGATAAGATTCGCCAGGCAGTATATGAGAGATTATCTCAACTTCCTAGAGGTTGGAATGGTGAATCAACCATCATTAATGATGTTTCGGTGAGTTTTCAATCTACTTTCTTTTTTTAAAAAAATATATATATATACATGTTATATTATAAATAGACATGATGGAATTATTTGTATTGCAGCATTATGTGACAGTAATTGTCTGTGGAGGAAGAAGTCAAGATGATTTGAAGAAAGACTTGGAGGATTTTCTTAGCCATTACAGATTTGAATTTGTTGTCTGGTAATTCAAACAAACAAACACTTTTCAAGCTTTTGATTAAGATTTAAGATTTTCCAATCAATTTGAATTATATAAACATAAAAACCAGGTTATGGGATTACATTAAAAGCAACATAGATATAGAAGGTGAGAGAGAAAATGTGGAAAAATATACCAATCAATTTAAACAACTCCATCCCAAAATCGTGGTATGTTTTTTATTTTTTTAAATGATTTATATAATTAAAATTTATATTTATATGGATTTTTTTAACCGAAAATTTTAGATTTCAAGAAACTATGACCACGATCTCCACGCCATCTCTTATCATTGAATTAATATGATTTATTAATGTACTATTTTGAAAGTGAAAAAACAAAATAGATATTTAGATAGTAAGAGGTTAATGGGAATCTCATTAAGGTTTTGACAATGTAAAATTACAATCTCCACGCCGTCTCTTATCATTGAATTAATATGATTTATCAATGTACTATTTTGAAAGTGAAAAACCAAAAGATTTTTAAGATAGTAAGAAGTTAATGGATATCTCATTAGTGTTTTGAGAATGTAAAATTACATCTTAATTGAGCAGATAACTGATCCTAAGCTACCAATGGAGCAGCAGAATATTGCTAAGGCAAGTGGAAATCCCAGCTCATCGGAAATGGTATATTTGTGGACTCTATGAAAAGTACCTTCATATTAGTTTGCTTTATAATCTTTTATTGATTTATTCAATTACTACATTAATTCTAATAATATCTCTAACTTTAGAAAGCTAAAATTAGTAATGTTACTCTGAGATTTAATTGAATCTTAATGTTATCTTTAGGAGAGGACAAATCTTTTAGTTGAAATGAATCCGCAAAGCTCTGTGAGTCCTATCACATATTGTGAAGAAGACGACCCCATACAGATGATGAATCCCCCACAGGATGAAGAAATTCAAACAGAAAATAAAATTGATCAATCTCTGACCTCGATCAATGACATCCAGAAATGTCAAGATTCTTATGGGTTTCACCAAAAGGAATATCAAGTTTATAAGGTATATTTATATCAAAATTTTAAGGTATATTTCTTAATTTTATGAGCATTTATTTAAATATCTAGTTTAATTTAATTTCAAACATTCAATATTAATTAGAAAATGTGTAACTATACAATGGTATCACGAATCTTAATTATCAAATTAATTTAGTTTTTTAATTCAAAAAAATAAGAAAATACAAATGATTTAAAACTATAACAACAATTAATATTTCCAATCTAATAGGAATCTGAATCCTAGAACACAAATTATCAAGTACTTCTTACATATTCACAACAAAAATCAAATTAGTCTATGACTATTGAAAGCCATGTTTAAGAATAACTTTTGAATAATATATTTTAAAGCTAAACTCTAATTTAATTTAATTTTACAAATTTATTTCATAATGTAAATTAATTTTTAATAAGAAAATTAAGTTTTAGGAAAAGGATGAATTGTAAATTTTTTTAAAATATGTTTTTATTTAATTATATTTGTTAAAGAAAATTAATTTTGGGGGATATATTACTAGCATAAATACAGGGAGAGATAAAATTACAATGATGATTATTTTTATTGATTTATTTTTATTGAAAGAGTTGTTTTTACTATTATAATAAAATACTTATTATATAATTTAATGAACAAAATAGTAATATTATATACTTATTATATAATTTAATGAACAAAATAGTTATATTAAATATATTATTAAACTAGTGTACTTATTTTAATTTATGTCAAACACATGAAGAAATGTCAATTATTAAAATAACTATTATGCAATTTGATAAATAAAATAATATATGATTATAATTAAGTAAAAAAATAATCTAGAAAGCAATTTTTTAAAATAATTATTATTTTAAATATTATATTAAATTTCATGGTTTTTTGTTGTTTCTGTTATGAACTCTTTATATTTAATAAAAAAAAAAATTGTTTGCATTATTTATTTTATATTTTATTGAAAAATTATTTAATTTTTCAACAATATGACAAAAAAATTACAAAAGAAATATTTCATATATTTTTAATATGAACTTTTTTTAAACATTAATTCTTAATAATTTTTGTTTACACACTTAATCTTATAATTATAATTCTCAATATAATTAATTTGTATAAAAAAACTTATTAATACTTAGTAAATTTTGATTTGTTAATTTTATTTTTTCTTGTTAACTATTTTAAATTTTATTTTGTTAAAATTTCAAACATCTATAATTATTTTATAATTTTTATTAAAAATACTAAAAATATTTTTTTAATTATATTTGTCCATTGTTTTATTCAGAGAAGAAGATATGGTAAATCTAGTTCTAATCAACAAATTTACCAAGGCATTATAGAAAAATGGTTCGCATTACCTTGTTCAATAACTAGAGAGGGAGGAGACCCTTCACTTATGGAAGATCCAGTTAATAGAGAAGTAGGTGGAGATGATGAAAAGAGATACGCCCATAGGAAAATTTGAAGTCCATGCCTTAAAATTAGCAATAATAGCTATGGATGTGGAGGGTTCTATAGTAGCTATGAAATTTTAATTTTAAAGTATCTATCATTTATGACATAACAAAGAGAGTTGGTGTATTGAAAAATAGGGTGAAGATTAATGAGGATACATTAATATACATAAATGTTGAAAACTCTATTGAGAACACTATTTCAACTCCTTGATGTTTGATTTTCCACCATAAGAGAACCTTTCTAATACGCCTTCCATAAAATCAGAATTGTTTAAAAATCATTACCCTTGGCTTTGACATTCAGTTAAATTTCCTAATTGTTTGAATTTTCTTTAAAGGTAAATTGAACCTTGATCTGTATGAATGCTTCCTAGTATCTTTGTTTATTATAAATTAACTAACACAATCTTCATGACTTAAGGAAATATTGAATAAATGTCATGATAAAATTGGAAACATGAACTATTCTATAGCTAGAACAAGTACCATTAATAATAAATGAATTCCTAAAATCACCTTCACACATCTTTCAATAAGATTAGGCCAAAGAAATATACTAAATTTTGTTTAACTACTAAGTAAACATGTGTAAATGCAAAAAACTAAATAAAATTATGAGCGATAAAATCAATTGCTTCAAAGTAGTTCTATTAACACTTATTTGAATCGAGTTTGTTCCTTCTAAATATTTGTGATAAAATTTCAAAGTTGTTACAAGTATTCAGAATCATAAGTTGAAAAATGAACTTGCACGACTATTTTGCAACAAAAGTGTGGTGGAAGCATGATAGAATACATCATAACAAATGTTGTCTACAATGACATTTCTTTCTAAATACAAAAAGTTAACAAACTAATCTTCTTATTTGAAGAAAGAAGTACTAGTTAAGGCACAAGCTTGTTTATCAAGACTCTGATAAAAGATCCTACATAAAAATAGTTTGAAATTTTTATTAGATAATTTGATTACCCATCTATTATGTGGTTAAACTAGGTTTCATTTTTTCCCCATAAATTCCAACCTTTTTTAAAGTATTAAAAAATCTCATTCATTAATACATTCTAAAATGAATTTCTTTACCTTATTAATATAACTTTCAAGCATATTCTGCAATGCATTTGTAATCAATAATAATTTCAAAACACAAAACTAATTCAAAAAATTCAAATATCAAAATATAAAATTTGTTGTTTCTGTTGGTAGATTAGAGTGAAATATCAATGTCACTGAGAATAACTTGGCCTAATTCGGGAATCAATGGAATGGAATACCTACAGTAATGGATCCTTCCCATTCAGAAGAAACATATTCCCTCTATCAGTTGCATGAATAAAAGCACACCTAAGAACACTTATTCTCATGGTTCTAATATTCTCTCCGATAATTTCAAGGATAAAGACCTCCAAGATATGTATGTCCCTTATGTCTCTCATGGTTGCAACTACTTGATAAATTTAGTAAATGCATCCTAATAGTCACATTTCGACAATTTTTATCTCAACCCTCAATTATCTTTTTAATCTTAGAGAAAACCTCTCATTCATCTTTCATTATTGATCTCTCCATTACATCTTAACCATCTATTGTCTCTTCCAAAAGTCTATAAAATGAGGCACTCTCTCATCCATTCCCATATATCACACTTTGAACTAAGTATATGTTGTTGACATGGATAGCTTTCAAGCAAAAATGAAAAATTGACATGGATAGCTTTCAAGCAAAAATGAAAAAATCAACAATAGAGTTAATCTTAACAATTTCTTTGATTAATTATATTAGCATCTCATTTGAATTCCATTTTGTAAATAAATTGTATCAAAGCTATATACTCTACTCTGGGATCTCAATGCTAAAATCAGAACAAGTATCCATTTTTTTTTTGGATTCTAGGTACCCTTAATTTACAAAATGGGTACACGTGTGTCTATGTAACAGGTTAAACCCTTTAAGCCATATTTTCTACAAAAATTCAAATGCATAATTTGAGAGGAGTTTGGATAGTATGAATAAGGTTATGTATTGTTGATATTGGCTCTTGTTCTATTTTATTGTCTTAGAAACCTTGGGTATCTGTTGCAGTGCTGGGACAATATTTTGCATTTTATATTTGGCTTGTTTTTTGTAATAGTTTGTGATTGCCCTATTTTGGAAATCTCATTCCTATCTGAAAAGCCCTTAATCTAGTTTGGGATTACTCATGGTTCTTTTTATGTTTTCTTGTGTCTTGGACTCTTGTAATCATTCTTTTCTTGTACTTGTAGTTTTGGGACCGTATTTTGCCAGTTATATTTGGTTTGTTTTAGTAGTAATCTGGAAATGCCCTGTTTTGGCAATGGAATTCCTATCCTATCTGTGGATGTTAGAAGTATTAAAAGAATGAAAACAATATCATGAAGTAATCCAAGAAAATGAAATGCAAGAAGGATTTTACCATAAGCCAAATGTGAGATAAAGTTTTCAAGATCAATCACCAAGCACATGAGAAACTCCAAGAATCCAACAAAGAGCCAAGAGATTTTGGTAAGGGGAAAAGCAAAGAAAAATCCCTTTGTGAATAATAAGAGTATGGAAAAAAAATCCTATGGATGAGAGCAATAAGCTCAATACAATAATGAGAGCAATGAGAGATTGAGAGAAGAATTGAGAGAGAGGAGAAGATTATTGAAGCAAGTGTGTGAGAGACATCTCTTAAGTAGAGATGAGTGGAGGAGTTTGAATGTAACTCCCTTCTCCTATGAATGCCACATTCATATTGTGTGTGTGACAAATGTGTGATTCCTCTTAAGGAGGAATATCTATTTTCCTTATTAAAGGAAATACAAAATAGTGACATGTCCT
>MU226052.1:2136445-2152173 GCA_018584345.1 Thuja plicata | reverse complement strand
TTATAATTCAATCCATTTACCCAATAAGAATTCTCACACTTTATCTGGTTATTCAACATTATTGTTCCTCTACCTTCAACTGGACAAGGTGTGTCATTTCCCATTCTTACTGATCCACCCTTGTAGTGTTCAAAAGTCTCAAACTTTTTCTTATCACCGGTCATATGATGAGTGTAGACACTATCTATGATCCAAACATCATTTTTGCTAATTTTAGATATGAGAGCTATTTCTACATACCTTTCTTCATCATCATCTGAATCATCCTTTATAGCTACAAACACCATCTCGATGTGTTCATCAGATTCAGTGTTAGTATCATCATCCTTGCGTTTTGCTAGGTAGATGACCTTCTTTCCTTTGTCCTTATAGTCTCAGGTATCTCTTCTTTCTAATTGTCGGTAGCTTCTGTAATCACCTCTGTCAGACTTCTTCTCAAAAGATCTATCATTACTTCTATCATCTTTTCTTCTGTTAGTATATCTTGCAGCAAAATGTCCAATCTCTTTGCAATTAAAAAAAAAAGTGGTAATTTACCTTTGCCTCTCTGCATTCTTCTGGCCATAAGTGCTTCAATTTCATTAAGATCATCTTCTTCATTTTCACTATCACTATCTTTTCTCATAGTGTTTTTGTGACTTGATTTACTTATTCTCATAGAAGTTTTGAATGCAAACTCTATGTTTGGTAAGACACTATTATCGAAGTTATTCATCTCAAATAAAATCATCCTTCCAATTAAACTATCTAGAGTAACAATGCTATTTTCTACTACTCTCATTTCTTGAATGGTAGATACTCTAATAGCATAAGTAGGCAGTAAGGCTCTTAGAATTTTACTTACCACTGTATCTTCTTCTAGTACACCTCCAACTCCTCGGATAGCATTGACTACTTCTTTAATTCTTGTGTTGTACTAAGTGATATTTTCTCCTTCTTTCATTTTGAGATCATCAAACTTTCCTCTAAGGCTTTCTGCCTTGGCTCTTAAAACATTTTTTTCACCACCATGTACAAGCTTCAATTTGTCCCACATTTTCTTTGTAGTTTTGCATTCATTGACATCTTCAAATTCAACATCGGAGAGTGAGGAAGCAAGCTCTATCATCATGCCATTATGTTCATGCTTCTCTCTCATTTGTTCAAGCGTTGGTGCTCTTGTGGGAAACACATATTCAGTTTCTAAGAATTGAGTAACATCATTACCAATACCTGATAAGTGGATTCTTATTCTACTCTACCATGAAGTAAAATTATCCTTGTTCAACTTGGGCATATCTCGTCTATTCATCTTGTGATCTTTGGCTTAGGTCTTGAAACCTTCCTTCTAAGCACACAAGCTTTGATACCAATTGTTAGTAATAACTGAGAGGGGGGGTGAATCAGTGGCCTCCAATTAATCCTTAAATCAACCCTTCAACTCTTATAACCACAAATTATTTCTCAAGTTATGTTTGTCCTATAAGATTAATGCCTTGAACAACTTATATCAAATTACTACTTGTCAGATTGCTTTGTTAAACCTTCTTCTTAATGTTTACTGATAAGCAATTATCCATTTACCAAAATACAGTAAATATGTAGAGTATACCGATAAATATAAAATGAATTATGTAAGATATAAAATAGTAAAGAAACATATCATACACACATATAACACATGGATTTTAATGTGGAAACCCTGTTAAGGGAAAAAACCACTGGGACCAGTACCCCATGTTTTCACTCTTCTGAAGTGAGCCCTATTAGGAGCCAACCCTGTTAAAGGTTACAAACACATTGTTAGGTGTGACCTTGTTAGAGGATTTTATAAATATAGGTTGTCACTTAGTATCGGGCATCTAATGCTGCCATCCTTGAATCAACCTCTCTCTTAGACTGTCAATAGGCATTGGTAATATCTAATGCTACTTTCATGAATCAACCTTTTTGGCACTCCTTGGGATGTACCTCAATATATAGAAGATTGTTAAGTCCTGCTCTGTTAAGAGACTTGATGCTTCAATGGTTAAACTAAAACAAAATGACATGTTTCTAATGAAACTTGAATTGCATATTTTTAGATCTATTTAAGTACATTACCTCTCTGATCAATGTATCAATTCAATTCTTTTGTGCTCCATACTTTCTGCTCTGTGATGTTGTGCTTACTGTTTGTCGGTGTCTACAAAATTCCTTAGCTCTCCTTCAGCTTGATTGATCAGTACTACATGAAGTTGTTCTTCATCAGTTTCTCTTTAGCATCCTCTTTCTATTTACTCCCTTAATCCCCTTTTCATGTGATACAAAAATGAATTAAGCTTGTCTATATATAGACATGATGTTCATTGTTTCTTGATTCTTGGCATAAAAAAAAATCCAACCAATTTGATTTAAAGCATAACTGTTGATTTGTCTTATAGTCATCTTCATGCCAACTGTATAAATCAGCTTTAAATCAATTACTTAACTCTGGTTGAATAAAACAAAGAAAACAACCAGTTAAGTCTATCTTTAGCTCTTGCCAGCTAGATATTTTATTGTTTTCTGAACTCTCTATTCTGTTGGTCAACTCTTCAGTTAGTGATTGGTTACAACTACCAGTTCTGTCGGTGTGACTGTAGTTAGTTTTGGGATCTCCATCCGTTGGGCATCATTGGATTTTTACTCATCAAACAACTATGGTTTGCTTCATCGAGCAACACTGTCTTCTACTCGTTGGTTATCACTGTGACTTTTCTTCTTTGCCTTTATCGATGGTGTGCACTCCGTCGGTGTTATTTGTCACTTAGTGAATACTTGAATTTTATGCCTTGCTGAAAGCATAACCTTTGTTCCATTGATTCTCTGAAGTCTTTGGCATTATGTACATGACTGTACAGATGATATCAAGTTGACATCAATGAAAATATAAACCATTAACTGATTTAATGCCTTTCATTATCTTCAACTTAGCATTATCAAAAATTTAATCAGTTACATGTCATCATGTTCTTTATCCAGAAACATCCCATTTTAAAAAATACTAAATAGATCTCAGAACAATGTAAACCACAATGTGATGAAGAAATAAAAACTAAGAGAGACCTATTAGCCAACAAGTCATGTAGAAATGGAGAGATTAAAATCCACAGAGGCACAAAAAATGACCCATAAGAAAGCTCATGTGTAATGTATGTCATGACCCCATGAACAATAATTCCTCCATCCCCATGTAACTTTCCAGCCAATGGGAAATCATTAGCTTCCCACATTAATAATAACTAAATTGAAACTTCTTGAAATAGAAAAGAGACTGCAATACCCAATACCTCTAAGAATGAAGGGAAAGAGAAATATAATTTACTCTTACCACACTAGAATGAGGCAAAAAATAGTGATGATCATTTTAAACTAGGTGCAAGAGTTCATCTATTGATACCTCTTTATATGAAAGTTGCTCATTTATTGCCAAATTGGCCAAAAAGTCAGCCACATGATTTGTATCCCTATAGCAGTGTGCAATTGTGTATGAATAAAAAAATCTAATTGGAGCATAATTATTTCTAACCAATACTGCAAATGCCAAGACATAGATTTTCCATTTGAAACTGCAAGAAAAGTAGCCATAGAGGCACCTTCTATAACAATGTGTTTAATGTTAAGAGATATAACCATATCAAGCCCAAAAGATAAAGCTCTGAATTTTGTATTATTTTTTGTGCCATCTGTTATGCCCTGCATACCCATCCCTACATTTTGTGTGCAAAATGTTGGGTCCCCCTTTTTTTCTCTTTTGGCTCTCGCTTTGTTTTCTTTTCCTTTGTTTCTTTTGTTTTCTTCTCCAGGTTTTTCTTCCCGCGAGGTTGGTTTTGTTTTTTTCTTTCATCTTTTGTGTCTTCGGGACTCGGTCCCAGAGTCAGCTATTTCCAGAGCCAGATTCTGGACTCTGGGATTCTCTTCCATGATGTCTCCTTCCCGCAAGAAGATATTGTGGTTCGGAATCCCCGGGCCCAGAGTCTGAAGGTTCGCCTGTTCCAAAGTTTGCGAGAAAAAGGGTAACTTTCTTTTTACCTCAGGTATGAATAAGATTTACCTGTCACTTTTATAGTTACCATGATTAAAAACACTTAGAGTTTCAGAGCAATTCCTTGGCGATTTGAGTACAATTAAGTGCGGGTTTGTTTTGAGCTTAGTGGGTAACTACGAGTCGATCTTTGGTAGCTGTTCGTGAGCGTTGGAGGTCAAGACTATTGAAGAGAGGTCCTAATGCCTCTTCCCTTTGCTACTCTTTGGATTCACAGGTTGGTTTTCTGGTTCTTGCCCTTGCTTCATTTTGTTTTTGTTTCAGTTTTGTTTTGTTTTGTTTTTGTTTTTGTTGTTTTCTGGTTTGCCACCCATTGGTGGGTTGGCTCTGCCCGAGGGTTGTCTTCCCTTTGTGAATTTTTAGGATAGTGTATATAGTGTACACTCTATATTCTATTTTAGGGTAGCTGCTACGCGTCTTGTTTAGGGTATATATTGGTGTATATTGCTGTAAATAGTGTATATTTCTATATTTTGCATGTGTATATGCTTCAGCCCTTGGCCCTCCTATATTTTTGTGTATATGTTATGTATATCCCTTGAAGCTCATGAGTTCTTCACACTCTATTGTGCATTTCTACCCCATGAGACTGAGCTCATCGAGACGAAGTCACCACGGTTTGAAATCGACACCTCGCTAGTTCGAACCATGGCAACTTTCTCTCTCCTCTATCTCATCGCATTGATGGCGGGATTAATTTCCCACATATGAGAATTTAAAATGTGTCCAATCTAGCATCCATTTTTTCCCCGTGTCAGTCCACTTATCCTAATTAATGCCATTAATATCTTTATGCTGCTTGCCATCTTCCCATGTGCCAATGCACATCGACCAAAGTATGACCTGTTTCCAGTCACATCAGCAATGGCTAGTTTGTCCAGACTTTGGACCTCCAGCGAGACCTTGTCTTCTGCTTCTCCTTGCCACCTTGTCAACAAAGCCTCAAAATGATAAGTCATGTTCATTCTAGATACTCTAAAACTTTTGATATATGTACTAATGATTGTCCAACAGGTGTGGGTTGGTGAAGAATCTCCCAGAGTTACAATTTATGTTTATATATGTCCTAACGTTTTTTGGTCTTGCAGGTTGCGGATAAATTAATTGAAGATGTCTGACAATTTCGCTCCTCCTGATAGTCTGAAGCTACCCACCACGTCTACCCGGGAAGCTACAAAATCAAAGATGAAAAGAATGCTAGCGAAGCTGCCTTTGACCTCCAAGTATCCAAAGGATGAAGGTATTGCGGGATCCAAGATAGACTCTAAATTTCAAGAGATAACAGATCTGGATCCTAGGACTTGGGCCGAGTAACAAAGTTTAATCCAGGCCATTTACAGGTTAAAGGCTGAAGGGGATAAGATAGCCACTTGCTTAGCTGCCTCTGGCATCATAAAGGCCACAAAATTTCCATGTGTGGTGCAATCACCAGAACTAATCTAACAGCTAGCATAATTGTACATGGTGGCCACTCACTTAGTTTTGCTTCCAGATCCCTGGCCGCTGCAGTATCCCACCACAATCGTCACATTGGACGCTCCCACCTTTTCTTCCAGGTTGGGAATTCCACAGTTCAAAGGGTCTATCATCATCACCAGGGCCAAATCATTAAAGGAATTTGGTGACACCAAAAACATTTCTCAGAAATATCTTAATAGTTAGTGGCTGAAGTCTCCAAAGCGAGACTATTAAAGAATGAAGTTGGAAATTCCCTGCGGGGATTTCAAGGAGCCCATTCAGGTGGGCATCATATTTTTATGCAGGATTTGTGGATGGCCCCATGCCTGGGAATTCTTAGCGTGGATGTATTATTTTCTATACTGCATCACAACACACAAAAAAAAATTCAACTAGGTGGCCATTATATCAAACCATGTGGATACACAAATGCAGACCGTTGCCCAAAATTCACAATTTTATATGACTTCATATGTGCTGTGGGCATTAGCACAACAAAGGCCAGCTTTTCAAGGTCTATAAATAGTCAGGGAGCTCGAGAATGGCCTAGGGAAAGTTACACTATGGGACCATTATCCCCAACTACAATGGGAGCTCAGCTTCCAGAACTTCTGCAGAGTAAATGATGCCTTCATTTACCACAGCATTCTGACACTTACCCAAGATTCTGGGTACCACCTCTCATAGGCAGCGATGACACTGGTCAACTCTTATGGCCAATATTTCATTTAGTTCAGGCATCACACATACATTAGGGTAACAGGCTTCAATGGGAAGCCCTATCTTCTTCCCCGGTATTGTGGGGATAGAATTATTCTTTTAGAATTTTGCAGGCTAATGATGGATCTGCACGCCTTCTTCACATTGAAGAAGGTCATCAACGTCCCATTCCCCTTTTCTTATGGGGATTACACATGCATCCTTTCCACATCCTGAGAGGCAGATAACAAGTTAAAAAGCTTGTGACTGGTTGAATTCAACCATACCCAAATAAATTATGATCCCCACGACAAGATTGCCACCGCACTACCTCAGGCTTCCCCACCACATGAAGAGGATATTGAAGACTTCTGGGCAGACTGCTAGGATAGTTTTGACCTTAGGGCCTAGCAACATAAAAGAATGAGAAAAGGGCTCATGGAAGCGTTAGACCTTCGGACCTTCGTGAACGGTTTTAAAGATGGCGGGCCGCTAGAAGATCCAACATACAAGGACATGGGCTGGACAAATTAGACCTCCCTCCAGTGGATTGGGCCACTCTGGAGGATTTAACAATTGAGGGGGTATGCCACCCCATTCTAGAGGCAAGTCACAAATACTTTTCTTGGGTGTGCCCCAAGAGCACTCGAAAGAAATCAACGGTCAAGAAGACCATTCCCTCTTCAGCCGGCGCCGGACCTTCTTTGTCTATCGCGGCCGCTGAAGTAAGTATAAGTAAAGGGAAAGAGAAAGAGGGAGTCCAGGTGCCCAAGTCGCCTCCTTAGATTCCCACCCTTTTGATGGCCTAATTACATGAGAAAATGGAGTTGGCAAAGCTGGCTAACCAGCAAATCAGCATGCAAGTATTCACCAATCTCCCAATCACTCCAACGACATCTGCCTGCCCGGTGGAGCCCCCATCATTGGCAGCAATGATGAACAGATAGAATTTCACTGAGGTGGAGTCTACTAGCATTCTGGATACCAGGGCTTCACTCAAAAGGAGAAAGAAAATGGTTGTGACCCCTATACCAAGCGTCACCCCGAGTATGTTAGAGAAGCTCCCAGTAGATGTAAGTTTGGACTCTCCCAAACTGGAAGACATTTCAGACTCCTCGCCACCACATGATGATTTTGATGATACCTTCTTGGAAGAGGGGATCCTGGAAATTCAGCAAGGTGTTAGTCATGCGGTGGAAGAAATTGAAGCTCAGGATAAAGAAGAAGTCCCCACAGAAGAAGAAATTCCCATAGAAAAGGATATATCAGAGCAGGAGGGTCGGGAAGAAATTTAAACAGAACCTGAGCAAGAAAGAATACCGGTCTAGGAGACCATAGATTTTCCAAGGCTTCCCACAGACAAGAAATTGATGGAAGGAGAACCCAGACCCTAGGGGACAACCGTACCTCCAACCATCATGCTCCAGGTGCCTTCAGAAACTTCGGGTGACCAAGTGCCCCGAAGCACTTTTGGTGAGGTTGTAACAGCTGCCGCCTTGTTAAACTTTGGCCAGCGACCTCACCCACCTCCAGAAGATGTCCCAAAGGAGGATAATATTGAAGTAGATGAGGCCAACAAGGCCTAGGAACAACAACAACAAATGGACCAAGAAGTCTCGGAGGAGGAAAATGAAGAAGCTGCTAATACCACCAAGGAAGATGAAGTCCTAGAAAATATGGAGACTGAGACTGGGGAAAAGATCCTGAGTGATATTGCAAGAGATGCCAGCATGGAAATAAATGTTGAGGATTCCAAAGAACAAGAAATAGGACAAGAACAGGAATAGGAGCCCAAAGATAACACACATTCTGGGAATGCACCGCCAGATTATAAAAGGGATCCTAATGAATAGGTATTGGCAGCAAGGCCACCTCAGCTATCCCAATGTCTGGTAGAATCTAAGAAAAGGAAAGCTCCAGCAGGGAATACAGGTGCTCCACTCTCATTGGCTGAGATGATGGCCAGGAATGTCGAAGTGAAGAAGCCTAAGAAGGCGGGGATGGTCCATACCCTCTAGACCAATCTAGTAGGAAGCACTATTGTGGTCATCACAACACCCCCAACAAACATAGATGCAGCGACCGTAAGGCCTGAAGAGTACAATGTAATAGAGGTAGAATTGGGAAAAAAAGAGACAAAAAAGGAGAGCTAGACTTGCTAAAAGAGGCTACCAAGGTGATAAAGGCTCGGTATGCAAAGCAGGGTCAGACGATGCAAGAGGAAAGAGAAACAAATGCCAATCTCCTAGCGCTTCTAGTAGAATTAACACAGCCTTTGGCCAAAGTCCTCCCCGGAACCCCCTCTTTCAGATTTCCTCTTGCACAGGGCGATGTAGACTCTCTGCGCATAATGAAGAAGAAGGTGCAATCAGTGGATGGGTGGACGGCTGAACAAGTAACTGCGATGAGAGAATTTTTAGCTGCGTCCCTCCTAAACTTTTACAGGGTTGATCTTGTCCTTAGCCACGCGAGAAGCTCCGCTTAGGTATGGGATCTATACTTGGAAAAATATGAGAAGTGGAAAGCTGGGTTGGAAGAGATCCGCAACCTAGGTGAGGAGGTTTCCACAGAGTCTGGCATTTTGGGAGAAGAATCATATGACTCCCTCTAGGTCCAACACTCTAGACTTGCCATCAAAATTGAGGTTTGCAAGGAACTGGTTAAGACCTTAAAAGAGAAGTCGATAGTTGCCCAATATCCCTTGGGTTTATTGAAGACATTCATGGTTGGGGTATTGCAAGTTGATCCCTTCACCACCGGAACATGTACCCTAGAGGACCATGTCCTCAGAAAGTTTGACGAGTGGATGGAATCCCTATATCCACCAGGTGGAGATTTTGACCAAGGTAGGTTGTCCAGATTGTCAAAGACCATGATTTGGTCACATGATGCCATCAAAATAGTGGACACATTTTGGAACGGGGCCGGAGAAGTTGAGGAAGCGTTCGAGGCTATCTGTGGCCAGTGGGAAAGCATCTGGGGTGTAGATGAGGAAGGCTTAAGCCAAGTGATGGAAGCTTGGGAAAAATCATGAAGTAATAAAGTTCTCTAGATTTTGGAGAATCCAACCAACACCATATTTTGTATTCTTTATTCTTTTGGAACACAAGTTCCCAGATCCTAGAGTCTCGGATACCACATTTTTGAATTCTTTAGGTGACTCATGTCTCAGTTCCCAATGCTGACCAGTCACTTTTAGGGCAGTAATAAAGGTTGTAAGAAGATAGGTAACTGCAACAAGGCACATCAGCTCAAAGAAAGGTTTTTGACAAATGGTCTTCCCAAGGCGTCATTTCAACATTACACCTGGCACATCAGAGATAGGGTGTCGCTTTCCCATTTATGAGGCATGTAGCCTCGATCCCCGGGGGATCAACTTTCTTCTTTCTCCTCTCGGCTCTCTTCTCAAGGCTGATTCCTCCACTCCATCTTTCTTGTCTTATTCTTCTGACATGTCAGGCCTTTTCCATCTCGAGGTCTTTTGTAGCATGGTGCAAGTAGTACCGATGACCGGATAATGTATTTTATTATAAAGTGTGAAATAAGTTAGGGTTATGTTTAGGTCAGAAGATGTGTATAAATAATAAGTCTGACCTCATTCCAATGGTTGGCAAAATTGATGATTTTACAGTCCATAGCTAATAGCAATCTGGTTTTCTCATTTCTTAGTTGCAGAGCTCAATGCTCTGTAGTTTTAAGATTTCAATAGTTGAGTTCTCCCTTGGGGCCACCATTGTATCACGCACCAGTGCTTGCTGGAAATATGTTAATGAAGATGAAAGGGTTATCTCAATGATGTTGTTGGCACTCTGTCTTCTGGGTTAACGGTATTTTAAGCTTTTTGTTCTTCATGTCCTTTTCTCTAATGCTTAAAGTAGATTAACGACCTCCTTTCTTTTGCTACTGATAAAATATGAACTGATGGTTGTGTATTTCTTCGGTATTTAGTGTAGTGTGTTAGAGCATTGTTGATGTTTTGAATGTTTAGCATAACTATAGGTAGATGAAATACTTCTAACTCTACAATATCTTTTTTAAAGTTTATTTTCTAAATGAATGCACATTTGGAGAAAACCCCATTTACCTAAACCCCAGGAGTTGATGAGTTGAAGATAACCAACTATCCCCCTCGAAAATAGTCACATCTCCCAACTGAGCCTCGCACTATCAAGATCTGACTCTCACATGCTTGGAGGCCTGGGGAATCTCATTTCCCCAAAAAACCTTTATAGGAGAAGTTGGCTGGTACCCCGGTACCTGGTGACAACTTACTTTTGTTGGTAGAACTGGTCACAAAGTCTCGTCAACACCATCCTCAATGCAACTACAAGCTGCCTTAAGAATATTATGATCATGGTTCATAATTAATATGCCAATAGTAGATTTTTCTATATTACCTCAAGAGGCTCCATCATAATAAAGTTTGAATGATGCTTCAAGTTGCGGAAACCATTTATCCTCAACTCTTTTTGACTTAATTACATTATTTTTGCTACAGATCCATGAATTGGGAAAAGTTTCAGGGCCTCCCAAATATTACTAATCCACTTGTCCCAATGGGAAAAAGACCTTAGATTTTCCAAGTTCTTATAAACGTATGATAAAATAGATCAGATATGTTTTTTCTCAATTCAAGAAAGGACATCAAAAAGGGAGGAATATTTCTTCCTAAATATTCTTTTGTTTCTTTCCAACCAGATATTCCAGTTGAGAATTGAGGGGGCCACAGTCAAAATACAACCACAAAAGGAGGAAGTGCATACAAACAAGGCTAGAACAAAACATGACTCTTAAGATCAGGGCACAATACTAAAGAGAGTCCAATTTTAGCAAAGAGCCAACACTAACAAACTGGAGCAAAGGGACAATGAATGAAAAGGTGGTCCCTTGATTCCATAAAATATCCACTAAAAACACAAGGAGAGGTTGCAGTAATACCAAACTTGTCAAATCTATACCCAGTCAATATTCTATTCTGTACAAATAACCAATCAAAGGAACCATGTTTCGGGAGGCATGCTGATGACATATAACTGATTGAATGTTTGATAATGCTAAAATTGATGATAATGCAAGGCATTAAATCAGTTAATGGTTTGTATTATCATTGATGTCAACTTGATATAATCTGTAAGGTCATGTACATAATGCCAAAGACTTCAGAGAATCAATGGAACAAAGGTTATGCTTTTAGCAATGCATAAAAGTCAAGTATTCACTAAGTGAAAGACAACACCGATGGAGTGCACACCATCGGTAAAGCCAAAGAAGAAAAGTCATAGTGATACCTGACGTAATGAAGATAGTGTTTCCCAACGAATCAAACCACAGGTTGCCTGACAAACTGAAGACAGTGTTTCTCGACGAGTAAAAATCCAACGATGCCCGATAGATGGAGATCCCAAAGCTAACTGAAGTCAAACCGACAGAACTGGCAGTTGTAACTGATGACTAATTGAAGAGTTGACCAACAGAGCAGAGAGTTCAGAAAATGACAAAATATCTAGATGGAAAGAGCTAAAGATAGACTTAACTGGTTTTTTTCATTTTTTTATTTTCCCAGAGTTAAGTGATTGATTTAAAAAAGATTTGTACAGTTGGCAAGAAGATAACTACAAGATAAATCAAGAGTTATGCTTTAAATCAGATTGGCTGGATTGTTTCTCATGCCAAGAATCAAGAACCAAGAAATAATGAATATCATGTCTATATAAGAGACAAGCTTAACTCATTTCCATATACAACGAGGTGAGTGAATAAAAAGAAGATGCTGAAGAGAAACTGATGAAGGATAACTTCATGCAGTACTGATAAATCAAGATGAAGGAGAGCTAAGGAATCCTAAAGACACCGAAAAATAGTGAAGCACAACATCACAAAGAAGAAAGTGCGGAGCACAAAGAATTGAATTGATATATTGATCAGAGAGGTAATGTACTTAAATAGATCTAAAAATCTACAATTCAAGTTTCATTAGAAACAGGTCATTTTGTTTTAGTTTAACCATTGAAGCATCAAGTCTCTTAATAGAGAAAGACTTAACAGTCTTCTATATATTGAGGTACATCCCAAGGAGTGCCAAAAAGGTTGATTCATGAAAGTAGCACTAGATTTGCCTAAAGCCTATTGACAGTCTAAGAAAGAGGCTGAAGCAAGGATGATAGCAAACTGAGTTTCCCGATACTAAGTGACAACCTATATGTATAAAATCCTCTAACAAGGTCACACCTAACAGTGTGTTTGTAACCTTTAACAGGGTTGGCTCTTAATAGGGCTCACTTTAGAAGAGTGAAAATTTGGGGTACCGGTCCCAGTGGTTTTTCCCTCAACAGGGTTTCCACATTAAAATCCAAGTGTTATGTGTGTATGGTTTATTACTTTACTATTTTATATTTCACATATGCATTTTTGGATATATCGGTATACTCTTCTTATTTACTATATTTCGGTAAATAGTTATAATGCATATCGATAATCAAAGAGAATAAGGACAGACAAGGAAAACCGACAGATAGTTAATCATTATAAGTATTTCATGGCATGCATCTTGTAGGGACTTAATAATTTGAGGTTATTTGATTGGTGGTTAGTGATTAAAGGATAAATTTTTGAGGCCACTGTTTCATCCCCCCTCTCAGTTATTACTAACAATTGGTATCAGAGCTTGTGTGCTTAGAAGGAAGGTTTCAAGACCTAAGTCAAAGATCACAAGATGAACAGACGAGATGTGCCCAAGTCAAACAAAGATAATTTTGCTTCATGGCAAAGTAGAATAAGACTCCACTTATCAGGTATTGGTAATGATGTTACTCAATTCCTTGAAACTGAATATGTGTTTCCCACAAGAGCACCAACAGTTGAACAAATGAGAGAGAAGCATGAACATAATGACATGATGATAGATCTTGCTTCCTCACTCTCCGATGCTGAATTTGAAGATGTCAAAGAATGCAAATCTGCAAAGCAGATGTGGGGAAAATTGAAGCTTGTACATGGTGGTGACAAAAATGTTTTGAGAGCCAAGGTAGAAAGCCTTAGAGGAAATTTTGATGATCTCAAAATGAAAGAAGGAGAAAAAATCACTGAGTACAGCACAAGAATTAAAGAGGTTGTCAATGTTATCCGAGGAGTTGGAGGTGTACTAGAGGAAGATACAATGGTAAGTAAAATTCTAAGAACCTTACTGCCTACCTATGCTATTAGAGTATCTTCCATTCAAGAAATGAGAGCAGTAGAAAATAGAAATGTTACTCTAGACAGTTTAATTGGAAGACTGATTTTATTTGAAATGAATAATTTTGATAATAGTGTCTTACCAAACATAAAGTCTGCATTCAAAACTTCTATGAGAATAAGTAAATCAAGTCACAAAGACACTATAAGAAAAGATAGTGATATTGAAAATGAAGAAGATGATCTTGATGAAATTGAAGCACTTATGGATAGAATAATGCAAAGAGGCAAAGGTAAATACAAAGGTAAATTAACACTTGTTTGTTTTAATTGCAAAGAGATTGGACACTTTGCTGCAAGATATACTAACAAAAGAAAAGATGACATAAGTAATGACAGGTCTTTTGAGAAAAGGTCTGACAAAGGTGATTATAGAAGCTACCGACAATCAGATATAAGAGATACCCAAGACTACAAGGACAAAGGAAAGAAGGCCAGCTACCTAGAAAAATGCAAGGATGATGATACTGACACCGAATTTGATGAAGATATTAAGATGGTGTTTGTGGCTATAAAGGATGATTCAGATGATGATGAAGAAAGGTATGTAGAAACAAATCTCATATCTAAAATTAGTAAAAATGATGTTTGGATCATAGATAGTGGCTACACTCATCATATCACCAGTGATAAGCAAAAGTTTGAGACTTTTGAATACTACAAAGGAGGATCAGTAAGAATGGGAAATGACACACCTTGTCCAGTTGAAGGTAGAGGAACACTAATGTTGAATAACCAGATAAAGTGTGAGAATTATTATTGGGTAAATGGATTGAATTATAATCTATTGAGTGTTTCTCAGTTGAATAATTTAGGTCACAAAGTAGCATTTGAAAATAAGAAGGCAAATATCTTCAACAAATCTGGAAATCTGATTGGTACTGGTGAGCAGACAAAAGGTAACTTATTCTATCTGAATGATATTGACTCCACTTTTTTGATTGCTATGAACGAGGACATATGGTTGTGGCACAAAAGATTGTGTCATGTGAATTTTGACAACATGATTAAAATTAGCAAAAAGAGAAATGACAGAGGCTTACCGACAATGACTAAGCCCGACAACATCATGTGTAAAAAATGTCAAAAAGGTAAAATGACAAAGTCTAGTTTTAAAAGAAAAATTCATACATCTGATGAAATTCTAGAATTATTCCATACTAATTTATGTGGACCTATGAGGACAAAGAGTTATTATGGAGATAGATATTTTATTCTCTTTGTTGATGATTACTCTAGAATGATGACAGTCATGTTTCTAAAAGATAAATTTGAAGCATTCAAGATGTTTAAATGGTATAAGGCTTTGGTAGAGAAACAAAGTGGTAAGGATCTAAAATGTTTGAGATAAGATAGACGAGGTGATTTTGTATCAGATGAATTCACTAACTTTTGTAATGAGCATGGTATAAAAAGACAGGTTTCTGCACCAAGAACACCACAACAAAATGGGATTGTTGAAAGAAGGAACAGATCAATAGTTGATTGTGCTAGAACACTGATGATAGAAAAAGGAATCACCCAAATATTCTGGAGGGAAGCTGTCAGCACTGCTGTTTGCACACTAAATAGAGTACAACTGAATAAAGACACCAAGAAGACACCTTATGAGCTATGGTATGGATACACACCCAATGTGAGTTATTTCAAAAATTTTGGCAGTCAATGTTATATCTTAAAAGATAATAGAAATGGAAAACTTGACTCCAAGAGTGATGAAGGAATTTTTCTAGGGCATTCTACCAAGAGCAAGCCTTACAAATGTCTAAAAAAAGCCTCTAACAAAATTATTGAAAGTGCAAATGTAAAGATAGATGAATTTGCAGAGAAGAATGAACAAGAAAGCACTAAAGAACCAGAGGACTACAATAAGTTAACTTACAATGAGGAACCTGACACTCTACCCTACCAATAATGTAGAGCACCTGAGCTACAAATCACTGCGCCAGAACATCAAGATACAAATACCGATGGTCAGGATAATGATCAAGAAAATGTGTAAGGTGATGAAGAACAGAACGAAGATCAAAATAATGATCAAGCTAATAGACAAAGGACTGTACTTGTACTTGCAAGATATCTAAGGAAGAACCATCCAGATGTCTAGATCATAGGAGATAAGAAAGCTAGTACAAGAACAAGAAGTAAGTCTTTAAACTCAAGTTCCTTAATTTGTGAGTTTGAGCCAAAATCTGTCAATGCTGCACTAGATAATGAGGAATGGATAAGTGCTATGAATGATGAGATTGAGCAGATTGAGAAGAACAAAACATGGTCACTTGTGCCAAGACCA
>MU226052.1:2122818-2136073 GCA_018584345.1 Thuja plicata | reverse complement strand
CATAAGGACTAGTGAAAACAACAATCTTTATTTAAAAGAAGATACTGATGCTAACACTTTGATTGCTGAAATATTTGTTGATGACATCATATTTGGAGGCAATGATATGCTATGAAAATAATTTGCTGATGAGATGAGCAAAGAATTGAGATGTCTATGTTTGGAGAGATCAAGTTCTTTCTTGGTCTACAGATCATTCAACAAAGTGAAGGAATTTTCATTACACAGTCCAAGTACATCAAAGAGGTCCTGAAGATATTCAAGATGGGAGAATCCAAACCAGTTGGAACACCGATGGCTACTGGAAGTAAGTTGACAAAGGAGGACAAGACAACAGAGGTAATTCAAACTTTGTACAGATGAATGATTGGAAAACTCATATATGTTGTACATACTAGACCAGATATTGCACATGCAGTAGGAATTGTTGCTAGATTTTCTGCTAACCCCAAGGAATCACATATGACTTCTGTGAAAAGAATCCTAAGATATCTGAAGAATACTGAGGAATTTGGATTATGGTATAGAAGAGAAGGAAAATTTGAACTAAAGGTGTTTACCAATGCTGATTGGGCTGGAAATCTTGATGACCGAAAGAGCACAACTGGAGGAGCATTCTTTATGGGTGACAGACTTGTCACATGGATCAGTAAGAAGCAAGGATGCATCTCTCAGTCTACTACAAAAGTAGAGTATGTTGTTGCTATTGCAAATTGCTCAAATATTGCATGGATCAAACAACTGCTGGAAGGCATGTATATGAAGATCTTAGAACCAATGATTATCTATTGTGATAACACCAGTGCAATAAACATTTCCAAGAATCCAGTCATGCATGCAAACACTAAAAAACATTGCAATCAAGTATCATTATTTGAGAGAACAAGTTCAAGAGAAAGAAGTGACACTTGAGTATGTGCAATCAAAAGAATAGTTGGCTGATATCTTCACCAAGCCACTACCCAAAGATACATTTGAGTACTTGAGAAAGATACTAGGGGTCAAACCCTTGTCAACCAGTCAGTAAACCAGGTTTCAAAATACAACTTTATTATTTGCCAATATTTTCCAAAATTAAATAACTCAAGACAACAATTCCATGTACTCCTATAGCTGCATCAGCCTATATATTATCAGAATATTAGAAATGTTGATGCAAGCAAAGAGAAGAACTTCATAGATACATCTATATACATTCAGGTATATATAAGAACCAAGCACCAGAGCATAATGTTGTATTGCTGATGGATAAGGGAAATTCAAGGAATATATTATGGATAAGAGGAAAATGATTATTTGACATGAATGTCAGATATTTGAAACAATTGGCAACAGACACTGTTTCAATATTTGATTGGCATTTTTGTCAAAGGGAGAGAGATTATCCATATTATCACATTCTTTTGAGAAAAGGAAGAGAGATTATCCATTATCAGATCACTCCAATAGGGAGAGATTATATCCTAAGGGAGAGAAAGTTGCTGAAAAGAGAAAAAGACATCAAAATAGAAGAATAGTCAGAAGGGGAGAAATTGACACCAGAGAAGATTCAACACATCAGAAAATAGAAAGATGCAAGAATCAAATGTAAGCTAAAAAAGAGCTTACCAAAGTTCATACATTTATCAGTTATCAAAACAAAGATTGGTAGTTTGATGAATCTCAACAATTGTATTAGAAATAGTATAGTGTGATAATATAAGTTTTGTTTCCATCAATGCCAAAGGGAGAGATTGATGACATATAACTGATTGAATGTTTGATAATGCTAAAATTGATGATATTGCAAGGCATTAAATCAGTTAACGGTTTGTATTGTCATTGATGTCAACTTGATATAATCTATAAGGTCATGTACATAATGCCAAAGACTTCAGAGAATCAATGGAACAAAGGTTATGCTTTTAGCAATGCATAAAAGTCAAGTATTCACTAAGTGACAAACAACACCGACGGAATGCACACCATTAGTAAAGCCAAAGAAGAAAATTCATAGTGATACCCGACGTACTGAAGATAGTGTTTCCCAATGAAGAAAACCATAGGTTTCCCGATGAACTGAAGATAGTGTTGCCCGACAAGTAAAAATCCAATGATGCCTGACGGATGGAGATCCCAAAGCTAACTGGAGTCACACCGAGGGAACTAACATTTGTAACCGATGACTAACTAAAGAGTTGACCGATGGAATAGAGAGTTCAAAAACTGACAAAATATCTAGCTGGAAAGAGCTAAAGATAAACTTAACTGGTTGTTTTCATTGTTTTATTCAACCAGAGTTAAGTGATTGATTTAAAGAAGATTTGTACAATTGGCAAGAAGATAACTATGAGATAAATCAAGAGTTATGCTTTAAATCAGATTGGCTGGATTGTTTCTCATGCCAAGAATCAAGAATCAACAAACAGTGAATATCATGTCTATATAAGAGACAAGCTTAACTTATTTCTATATACAACGAGGGGAGTGAATAAAAAGAAGACGCTGAAGAGAAACTGATGAAGGATAACTTCATGCAGTACTGATAAATCAAGTTGAAGGAGAGCGAAGGAATTCTATAGACACTGACATATAGTGAAGCATAGTATCACAGAGAAGAAAGTATGGAGTACAAAGAATTGAATTGATATATTGATCAGAGAGGTAATGTACTTAAATAGATCTGAAAATCTGCAATTCAAGTTGCATTAGAAATAGGTCATTTTGTTTCAGTTTAACCATTGAAGCATCAAGTCTCTTAATAGAGTAGGAATTAATAGTCTTCTATATATTGAGGTACATCCCAAGGAGTGCCAAAAAGGTTGATTCATGAAAGTAGCACTAGATTTTCCTAAAGCCTATTGACAGTCTAAGAAAGAGGTTGATTCAAGGATGGTAGTAAACTGAGTTTTCCGATACTAAGTGACAACATATATGTATAAAATCCTCTAACAAGGTCACACCTAATAGTGTGTTTGTAACCTTTAACAGGGTTGGCTCTTAACAGGGCTCACTTCAGAAGAGTGAAAATTTGGGGTACCGGTCCTAGTGGTTTTTCCCTCAATAGGGTTTCCACGTTAAAATCTAAGTTTTATGTGTGTATGGTTTAATACTTTACTGTTTTACATTTCACATATGCATTTCTGGATATATCGGTATACTCTACTTATTTACTGTATTTCAGTAAATAGTTAAACTGCATATCGGTAATCAAAGAGAATAAGGACAGACAAGGAAAATCGACAGACAGTTAATCATTATAAGTATTTCATGGCATGCATCTTGTAGGGACTTAATAATCTGAGTTTATTTGATTGGTGGTTAGTGATTAAAGGACAAATTTTTAAGGCCACTGATTCACCCCCCCCTCTCAGTTATTACTAACACATGCCCCATTCCAAAATAGCCTTGTCGGCTAGCACATATTATTTCCCAAAGAATATAGGGAATCATAGCCCTCTCTAATAGAGTAAGAACGAGACTTTCTTTTTGTCCAGATGACTTCATCTTCTTGATTGAGATACATAATGGGTCTCTTATGAAGCTCATTATTATAAGCATTTTTAATCTCATTAGCAATTGGTAAGGGGTCAATAGACTTCCATTTACCGAGTGGAAGTGGACCAGAGAAATCAAGGTAGAAATAATCAACAAAATATGATCCCCATTGAGATTTAAGAATAGGCATCAACATGGACCAGTCACAAATTCTAATCATTGAAGGGTTTCCATTCCATAATTCTTCCCAAAACTTAACATTGCAGCCATTATGAATAACCCAGATAAATGAGGAAGAAGAATGTACCTGCACCTAATCACAAAAATTCCAAATTACAGATCTTTTAGGAAGAGATGAAGCAGTAAATGTTTTTTCCCTATCGCATTTTTGCAAATACTTGGCATAGATTAGAGATGCCCATTTAAAAGAAGGGTTTTTATAAAGATTCCATAATAATTTAGCTCAAAGAGCCTTATTTTTTTTATTAGAATCTCTAATTCCAGCCCCTCCTTGAATTTTAGGAAGACAAAATGTATCCCATGCAATAAGGGGAATTCATTTTTTGTCCCCAAGATTGTCATTCCACAAAAAAGACCTCAAAATTGTCTGTAACTGCCCAATGGATTCTTTTGGAATTTTAAGGATCGACATTAAGCATATCGATATCGCATTAAGGACTGATTTTATGAATAAGATTTTTCCAAGTCAACCAATTATGATGTAGGCAAGGACTCTAGATGATATTGTAAAGATTACTTTATCCCAAAATTGATTCTTTTTAGATCCTAAAAAAAGGAATACCAAGATATTTGCATGGGAAGGAAATGACCTCAAATCCCCAAAATGATATGAGTCTACCTTGTATCAGCAGGGATACATTTAGAAAGAAAATTTTAGATTTTGATATATTAACTTTCTACCCCGAAAAGGCAGTATACTCTGAGATAGTTTATTTAATAATATTTGCCTCTGTTATAGTAGCAGAACCAAATAGAAGAGAGCCATCAGTAAACAAGCAATGCATATGTGGATCTTGTATACGAGGAATTTGGATACCCTTCCAAACACCCATGGATATTTTAGCATGATTTTATCTACTAAGAGCTTCCTCCATGATTATGAATATGAATGACAATAACTTGGATCTCCTTGATGAATGCCTCTAGAGGAGGGGAAAAAGCCACATGGGACCCCATTCAAGAGGATTGAAAATCTGGTTGCAGATATGCATGCACAAAAAATCCATTTAACCCTTTTTTTTTAAAACAAAATTTACTAAGGATGAGTATGAGAGCCTCCCCATTAAGCCTATCATAATCTTTCATCATGTCTAATTTGAGAATTATGGATGAAATCTTTAACATTTTGATAGAATGAAAAATCTCATGAGACACAATATAACCCTAAAGAGTTTCTCTACCCGGGGAAAAAACCCCTTGTTCAACATAAACAATCTTAGGAATAAGCCTACATAATCTGAGTGAAATTCCTTTAGTGCAAATTTTATAGTGTGTTACACAAAGAAATTAGACAAAAATCACTGAAGTTTTTTGGATTATGAGATTTAGGAATAATAGTAATAAAAGTAATATTCATTTTTTCGGAGCCATAGAAAAGACTATTTATTTCAACTCGTGTATGGTAAAGGGAGCCAATATCATTTTATTATAACTTTGAGTAATAAGAGAAGGAATTGAATCTGTGATATTATTATTAGTAGTAGTAGAATCTGCACTAAGAAAATCATTAAAAAACTGAATATCTTTTGAAGAAACTATCATGTCCTCGTAAGTGACCCCTATTATGAACCATACAAGCGTGAAAATTAAAAAAAAAAATGAAAAATATTGGAAAGATTTACTAGAAGAAGGATAGTAGACATGGTTCCAAAATGGGCACCATGTGAAGACATGGGCACCCATTTACTGGGTGAGTTTTTTCAATAAAGGACAACCTATGCAATTAATTGAGTCAATTTCCTCCATTCTATGCAAAGACAAATTGCATTTATGAGATATGGATCGAGTATGGTGTCTGGAATTGGTAGATGGAACCAACAACACCATTAGGAAAGCTTGTCCACATACCTTCCAATAAAATTTTGTTGGAGAGTTTCCAAAGCCTTTTCATAAAAAAATCATTTTCTACAATACGGAATCATTGCATTTCATGAGATGACTGTATATTTGACCCTCTTGGGTTGAGGATGGACCTTTGGTGTAGAATGGGATGCACCAAATCCTCTTCCCAGGTATCTATTACTGTAAGACCAAGGAAACGAATGGGATCCACGGTGTATTGCACAATGCACCGACATTCCCTCTTTCTAGAAAGCACCATAGGTGGGGTTGGTTGGCCATTGTATATGAACTATTCATTGTATCTTTGTGATTCATGTTTAAGAAAGTCACTATGGTCTTTTTGGATGTATGATGGAGCTACTCACTATTTATTTGGTATGTGAAAATTTTAGTGAGCTTGTGTACACATGATGCGTGTGAGCTATTCCTCTGTATATGTGATGTATGCTTGAGATCATCACTATGGGTGTGATTTGTCATATGACCTATGTGTGTATGTGTAAGTTGGTAAAAATAATGATTGAAAATGATGGATATGAAACCAACACTTGATGGAAATTGATATTTTCCATCATGAAGGGACCAAGCTATGAGAATTCCTTAATTAATAGTCAAGATTAACACTAATACATTTGGGTCCAATTTATGATGGTCATTAGTCAGAATTTCAAACTCAGTTAGTTAGAATTCTAACCAAAAGAGCTGTCAGGAATTTTTAGTCAGAAAATTCAACGTATCCATGGTCATCACAATTATGACAAAACCGTCATCAGAGAATAGGTGTCTACTTTTGGAGAATCTAGGTCGCATTTACGACCCTGCCCTGGTCGGTTTAAGTTTGCATGTCTGTCGTAATTCCAATGGGAATCAGATGAGCTATTTTGATGACTTTGCTTTTGGATGTACAACATGGTCATTAGTTTAAGTTTTCATGTTGGTCCTAATTCTGACGAGAATCAGACAAACTATTCTAACGATCGTGCTATCAGATGTACAACACGGTCGTCAGTTTAAGTTTGCATGTTAGTCATAATTCTGATGGGAATCAGATGAACTATTTCAATGACCATACTACCAGATGTACAAAATGGTTGTCGGTTTAAGTTTTCATGTGTGTTTTAATTATGATGGGAATTAGATGTACCATTTTGACAACTATGCTGTCAGATGTACGCCACGGTCGTCGGTTTAAGTTTGCATGTCGTTCTTAATTCTGATGGGAATCAAATGAACTATTCTAAGGATTGTGTTGTTAGATGTACAACATGGTCATCAGTTTAAGTTTGCATGTCTGTCATAATTTTGATGACAAATTGGACTAAAGATATCAGGGCTCAAGAGACCAAAACAATTGGTCCATGTCTTTGGTCGGTGTGATTGCCAAAATATTTTACCTTTGATTAGGTCGTCAAATGTGGGGGTCTTAAGGAAGTTAATAGATCACATTTTCATGGTAATTTATATTATTTTATTTTAGGTTACACGATTTATCTATTTTGTGCACTTTTAGATTTTGAGGACATCTATAAAGAAGCATCTCCTCCTATGGCCTGCATTACAAGTTCTAACAGAGACATATATTTTTTAAGATGGTCTTAAGTGTCAACTAGAAAATAAACACATTCAAAAGGGTGAACTAATTGAGGTGGGGGATGTGAAGAATCTGACAGTAGAAAGGATTGAAGATTGAAAACTTGAGTATGAGGTTTTGATCTCGTAATAGGTAATAAAATCCCCTAAAATAATCTATCAGGAAACAATAGGTGCACTAGGTGTGAACTAGGGGTGTGCAATGCATTCCAGTCTAACTAGATACAATCATTTATCAACCTTTGATAATGATAAATGATTGCATCTAGTTTGGCTCAAATGTATTGCACACCCCTGGTTCATGCCTAGTGCACCTGGTTTTTGCTTGATAGATAATTTTAGAGGCTTTAATAACTATTACAAGACCAAAACCTCCAACGCATGTAACCGATCTTCAAGCCTTTCTACTATCAAATTTTTCACATCCCCCACCTCAATCAGTTCACCCTTTTGAATTTTTTTCTAGTTGACACTTAAGAATGTGTTAGAAAATATACGGCTCTATTAGAACTTGTAATGTGTTGGATTGTGTGTTGTCCTTGATGTTACACAAATGTCATATCAGTCATCAGACAGAGTCTACCGAGCTAAAAATGTCATATCAGTCATTAGACAGAGTCTACCGAGTTCAGCCGGTAAGAGAAGCTATTTACAGAGTCTACCGAGCACTCCAGAATACTATATCGAGAAGTTAGTTTCTACCGGGCTCACTCGGTCAACAAAGGAAAGTCAGTCTTTACCGAGTTCGCAGTACTTACCGAGTTCAGTCGGTTACCGAAGGATTTTCGCAGAATCAGCAGTGTTCACCGAGCATCAGTGAAATGTATATGCAGCCGACTAATGTAATATTTATTAATTGAAAATTGTATATGCAGCCGACCAATGTAATATTTATTAATTGTAACTTGTAATTGGGCCGACTTGATAACTTGAAGGGTATATATGAGTGATCAAGTTGCGAATTCAATAAGTAGTGTAGAGTATAAAAATGTGAAGAAGCAGGAATGTGCGAATTCTGATGAAGGATTAGAGATATCCTCAAGGTGCTGAAAAGATATATGTGATTAGTAAAGATCTATTGGAGCAGAACAAAGATCTGTATCAACAAGATAAGTTGTATTAATTCAGATCACTTCATTGTTGCTTTCTAACCATTGTAGCAGTGATACCAAAATCTCTTAGCAGAGTTGGTTTAACAACCATTTCATAAATCCTCTAACAAGGTGACAATTTAGTTGAATTTCTCTAAAGACCTATGACAAGGCCACTCCTCACAGGGTGTTTAAATCCTCTAACAGGGTCACACCTAACAGTGTGTTTTGTAACCTTTAACAGGGTTGGCTCCTAACAGGGCTCACTTCAGAAGAGTGAAAATCTATAACTAGTTGCATTGGTAGTTTTCCCAAATTGGGTTTCCACATTATATCTGGTGTTACTTGTGTCACTTGTGTTTATGCTATTTGATTTATGTATGTCAATTACTATAAATGTTTAAATGAACAATAATAAGTTAATCTACCGAGTAACATCAGTATATATATTGAAGACATCTAAAGGACTTGTGAAATATTTTTGTGGTAACTGATTCACCCCTCCCCTCTCAGTTACTCCATCCATATTTCCAATAGTAATGTAGGCCACATAAGGAGATGCTTCTTTATGTAGGTCCTCAAAGTCCACAAGGTATGCGAAATATAGATAGAGATTCGTGCAACCTCATGAACTAAAATAAGATACGTTATCATGAAAATATTATCTATTAAATTCCTTCATTCCCCCACTAATGATGAGCTAATGAAAGGTAAAATGTTTTGGTAGTTACATGGAAAAAAATACTAAGACCAATTATTTTGGTCTCTTGAGCCCTCATATCTTTAGTCCTAGCTACTAGGTAAGGTTTGAAATACTTATACATTTCGATCCTTGAGAAGGATCATCACCTTTCCTTTATGTACATTGCACAAGATCCTCACCAAAGGGAGTTCTGCTTCCTGCATACAAAATTCATTTATCCAATGTTAGATTAAATCTTATATGAAGATCAATCATAATGAAATTCACCCATTAGGCCTACTTCCTGCAACGAATTCTCATTAATTTTATAGCCTTAAAAACATACCTTTGTCCACTCCTCTAATGTCCTTATATGTTTCCTTATCATACATAGTCATTAGTCTTGTCCATACTCATGGTTTTTTATTAGGGTTAAAGTAGGTTTTGAAGGGGTCCTAAAACCCTTTACAAGCAGATTTTGGGGGAATCTGGAACCCAACTAAAACAAGATGCTACAAAAGAGTGTACATTTTTAACCAGCAGCCCAGAACCAACAAGCAAACAACAGCTAAAAAAGATGAAACACTAATGCCCCAATTGCCCAGAAAATAGGCCGAAGCCTCACACCATTAATTTTGTTGGAGTTTTAAAGCTCCCCAAACAAATATCTAGGGTTTTGACAAGGAACCCATAAACCTCAAGACCAACACCACAGGGAAAAACAACCCCAAAACCTTCCTTTAACCTTAATAAAAAACATCCAGTATCCAAGATGGGCCCTTAACAAATATCAGCTTCCACCTGCAAACTCCTACTAGATACCAGCAGAGAAAAAACCTTGAAAAAAATTAAAAGAATATAAACTTAATTTAGTCAATAATTTAGGTAATTTAGTCAAATTACCTAGCTTTAAATATAGACAAAACGGTCGTAGATGCTTTCTTCTGGCAATGATGTTGAAGAAAAAATATTGAATTTATCGACCAATCTGATGATGGCAAGTATGACTTGAAGCTTTGGATGCCCGAGAGAGAGAGAGAGAGAGAGAGAGAGAGAGAGAGAGAGAGAGAGAGAGAGAGAGAGAGAGAGAGAGAGAGAGAGAGAGAGAGTTCATTTGTATCTCTCTATTCCTGTCTTTGGGCATCCAATGCTTGAAATTTTACTTGAAGGATGTTCATTTGTATATCTCTTTGTCTTTATGTCATTGGTGCATCTGATGATTCAAGTGAATGGAGGATACAACAATTCAATGAAAAACATATAAACCATTCAATGTAAACCATACAAACATATTAAAAATTCAATGACAAACATACAATGTTAGCTTACATCTTATATGAAGATCAATAATAAACAAATTCACATGTTAGGCTTACTTCCTGCAATAAATTATCAATAATGTTATACCTTTAAAAACATACCTCTTTCCACTACTCCAATGTCCTTATATGTTGCCTGCTCATACACTGTCATTATTCATGTCCATACTCATGGTTACAACCCAATATCACCAAACAAATTACAATAATATAAACTTAATTTAGTCAAATTACCTTGCTTAAAATATAACCAAACCGCTCACAGATGCCTTCTTCTAGAAATGTTGTTGAAGACAAAATACTGCAGTGGTACTTTGATCTTGGAATATGGGATTAGTGTCTCCTATAGGTTTTTGCCTACAAATATAAATTGGGTTTCCTCTCTTGCACTCATGTGACATGTATTACTTGTTCAATAGTTTGTAGGATATGTCATCTCATGGAAAATCATGATGTCATCTTGTGGAAAACTATGATTGAAGGATATGCACATAATGGACTTTTAAAAGATTCCCTAAATATTTTGAATTAATGAAGTGATCTAGAACATATCCTAATATTTTAAGATTTTCTTGTGTTCTATGTGCATGCAGCCATGGACATCATTCAAAGCATAATGTATAGAGGAATTTTGTTAGATTTTTAAGTTGCAAGTGCCCTGGTAGACATGTATGAAAAGTGTAGACACATACACAAGGCATGTCATGATAGGACAGTATAAGGTAACTTATTATATTTTGGTTTAAGGGAGTGTGTGTTGATAAAAGGAAGTGTGGACAGAGACCAAGGGTGACTTGAAGTGTGTAGGACTAGACTAAGAAGGGTTGTTACTATTTGGTGATTTGTTAAAAAAGGGTGGAAAGTCCTAGATAAGAAATATTAGGACAATGGTTTGTAATAAAGGAAGATACATTGGGTTTAGTCAAAAAAGACAAGCGATTACTCAGCAAGCTACCTCACCTAATAAGACCACATCATCAAAGAAGTCCACTTCATCATTTTAAATTTGAGATTCATGGTCCCCATGCATATTAATTAATCCTTTTGACATTTTGGTAGGTTTGAAATATTTCATTAGAAATGATCTTTTTTAACTTAAGGGAGTGTTAAAGTATGAAATTCAAAATGACCCAATCATCATTAGAAATGATCTCTTTTACAAGTTATGTTAATTTTAGAATTTATGATATGATGATAATTTAACTACCACATAATTTATGTCCAAGGAACCTGTGCACTGGAGGTATCCTGCACCTTCCAGGTTGCTTACATACATGTATCCACGGGATCAAGGCCCTTGGAACTCGCACTCTCTAACGATATGTAGTTCTATTTGAACTATTTTTATTAATTTGTAATGGGAATGCAAAATTTCATGGTATTTAATCAATCCCAAACAAATATTTAGTGGTTGACACCCACTCAGACGTGTCCACTGGATCCTATATTATCTAACACAACACTTGAAATGACACTAACAAAGAAAATAAAAGTTTTGTGCACCAATGAAATGACACTTAAAAAGAACAAGATGAATATCATCAACCTACAGATAAATTAACAATCTCAGAACAATGATAAAAACTCTCAAATCTGGAAGGTGATGCAAATTTTAGGCTCTAATACCATGTTGGTTAACCACCCCGAATGAACAATCTGCAAATGATAACTACCTTCATAATGCGAGAGAAGAAAAACTATTTCACCAATGAGAATGATAACTATATGAGATACTAATAATGTACAAACACACCCTGTATATATATATCAGAGGAGGTGGTAGGTAGCGATAACTAATATCTAAATACCAAACATTAAATGCACTAACATTATCAAATACTAATAACTAATTATGTTGGCTGGTTGAGTAAAACTTGTACATATGTAAATGATAAAAACTCATTTACTACAATAGAACACATACCAACGTACGACATTGAGGAATAAAAGGTGTAGTGGAATTTTACAAATGAAATCAACCAAGAAATAGTAAAATGAGCCATCCAATTTCTAAAAAAAATTTCTGGAAAGTTAAGAAGAATGGTCTCCTTTTTTTGTACATTTATAAAGACCAAAAATGTGGGTGTTATTCCAATTATTGTACCCTTTTTCACATCATAACATATATAGATTTGAGACATGTTTATAGACAAATTTCCATTTATTTATCATATTGCAAGTATTGTCAATAATATTATGATAATATAAAAAACTCTTCACCTTGCTTCCATTTTGTTGTGATATAATATTCTAGAATACAACTTGTGTTTTTTGTTCTCATTAGACATAATCTATGTGTGTGTGAAATTACTATCCTTCAAGAATTTAAACTAAATATATAATCCTACAAAGAGACATTCACCTTATACCTTAGGTTGTTTCTTTTCAAGCTTTGATCATTTTAGAGCTCTATTAGTCTAGTTATAGCGCTTATGTGTTTCCTTTACATTATATTAACAATTAGTGGTGCTAAATGTCTACCACATATTGATATTTTTCATCAATATAGTCATAAATCTACCAAACACTTCCCTCTACAATGTGATATTTGATATCCCAACTATATATATGTTGGAAACAATTGTTTAATTGTGTATTGTCCTTGATGTTACACAAATGTCATATCAGTCATCAGACAGAGTCTACCGAGTTCAGACGGTAAGAGAAGCTATTTACAGAGTCTACCGAGCGCTCCAGAATACTATATCGAGAAGTTAGTTACTACCAAGTTCTCTTGGTCAACAAAGAAATTCAGTCTTTACCGAGTTTAGTCGGTCATCAAAGAAAATGTGAAGGAAAGTCAGTGCTTACCGAGTTCAGTCGGTTACCAAAGTATTTTCGCAGAATCTACAGTGTTCACCGAGCATCAGTGAAATGTATATGCAGTCGACTAATGTAATATTTATTAATTGAAACTTGTATATGCAGCCGACCAATGTAATATTTATTAATTGTAACTTGTAATTGGGCTGACTTGATAACCTAAAGAGTATATATGAGAGATCAAGTTGCGA
>MU226052.1:2104265-2116797 GCA_018584345.1 Thuja plicata | reverse complement strand
TGGTGGTTTTCCCAAATTGGGTTTTCACATTATATCTGGTGTTACTTGTGTTTATGCTATTTGATTTATGCATGTCAATAACTGTGAATGTTTAATGAACAATAATAAGTTAATCTACCGAGTAACAGCAGTATATATATTGAAGACATCTAAAGGACTCGTGGATTTATTTTTGTGGTAACTGATTCACCCCTCCCCTCTTAGTTACTCCATCTATATTTCCAACAATATACTCAAAACTCAGAAAAGCCTCAAACCCACTTGCTAATAGCTTGTGAATGGCCTCTACATATGTTTTCAGGCTTCAAATCTATTATAAATTTATTCCCTCAAGCATTCTTTGGCCTCAAAGTAATAGATATGATTTATAGAAAACTTTTTTATTGGTTACCATAAGGATTAATATGAAGTTGAGGATTAATCCCCTAATCCACATCAATGTTGAATGTGTCATATATTTTTATTTTGGTTCCTACTGTGGTTTTTCAGCTCATGGTTTCGTACTTATTGTATTATACTGTTGTCGAGTGTTTCCATGGATTGATGTTTATATAAATACTTGTGAATGAATTAGGGTTAAATGCTAGCATAAAATACCTTCTTGTATTGTGAACGATTGAGTTAATTTAGTGAATAAGTGTTGCTTTTCTGTTAATAGAGAAAATGTTCCTTGGGGTAAAATCTCATACATATACTATGGCATCCCATTATTTCTTTATGCAACATTTAAAGTTTGTTCTAGTATTGCTTCTCTTATATAGATTTATCTCTGATTTCTCTTTAAGTAATATTTGTCTTTTCCTATAACATGGTATTCTACAGAATTTGGTGAGTTTGGTTATAACTTCACAGTTCAATATTTTGAGACCAAAGGAACCAAGAATTTTCCTTTGTATGTAGATGCATGTATGGATACTTGTAAGTTTTTATAATGATGACACAAGAACAACATAATCTATATGCAAAAACAACTACAAGCTTCACTAACTACAAGATTTGTGTGCACTATAGAATAGCACTAATCATGCATAAAGAATGCAAATAACATTTATAAGAAAGGGTCAACCTTAAAGTACAAAATTCCAATCCCATAAATGAAATTTCTAAACAAATTAACTCTTAATTCTTCTATCTTGAAGAATATATCATAATCATATACTCTTGAGATTGAGATTTATATTCAAATGAAGTTCCCACAAGCAAGGAGACAATACCCATGTAGAATAAAGATACAAGGAGAAGAAGAGCTACCATACAAATTAAGAGGAGAAAAAAGGCAGTAATTAACTTGTCATCGTTATGATGATTGCAATAATTGAGGCGCAAATTGTGTTTTCACAATTTTGTTCTTTTGTCTTACATGCATTTGTGCAGCATTTTTTCTTAATATATTTTTGAAAGAGTTGTCCATTTTTTCTTCAATTGCACTAATCTTATGAACTTGTTATTCAACCATTTGACTTATTTTTGGGATGAACAGACACTGCTATAATTTTGATTCTAAATTCCAATAATTTTAAATGGGTTAATTGATATTTTATGAACTTGGAATGTAAACAATCAAATTATATAGGTGTCATGTTAAATCAGTAAAAACACTTCCACTTCTAACAACTAAACAAACAAAATAGAAAAAATAAAATAAATTAGCATTCAACAATTAAACCTACTCACTTGAGGAAATCCTTCCCATGAGAATCAGTATAGAACACTCCATCAGTAGACATATTTTTTGTTAATTTAGTGATTACTTCTTTTCCAAATCCATCATCGATTGGGATGTGACCAACCTGAAATAATGATAATTGCAAGTGCATATATTTAGTAAGATTGAGTTATTCAAGATAGATCTAGGAAGGTACCTATAAATCAAGATAAATATATACCAATAAAGAAAAACAATAATACAACAAGATATATAATTGTAAAAAATACACCCATTTAAGGAATTTCTATTAGAAAATTGAGATGAAGTGCTCTTTCAAGCATGTTTAGTATTTCCTTATTTAAGTTATAATACTATCAACTTCTATGACACTGTTGTTGATTAATTTTGGTTGAAAAATATTTCTTGATCATGTGACAAAATCAATGTTCTAATACCGAATCACAAATATATGGGTTTCTGTTCACACAAACCTACATGTATGCAAGTGTCTTTGTGTGCTTGTTATATATTTGTTTAAGTCAACACAGATAATAAAACACACATATAACAACTATATTTTACATGTTTCAACCCATTCCCCAATATCTGAAAATGATAATAGGAAGAAATAATTCAAAGATTAAAATTGATTATAAATGGTTACAAAAATTTATTAATCCATATATTTACATTTTTCTTAAATATTTATAACAGTTATAATGGTATATATATCCTCCATACATTGAACTCCACTTCAACATATTCCTTCTCCTTGTAAATCCTAGTTATTTGCAATAATTTCATCCACTTTATTATTATAGATACCTGTATTGAAGTAAGCATTAAATATTTCTATCTAAAATATATAAAACTAGAAAACAACAAGAAGATTATAATCCACATGGTTCTGCACAATCATTTATAGAATTATACATTTCTTCAACTTTGATTAATGATGTTGTAAAATAATTTATTTCTTAAATGTATACAAGTTTAATAGGTATAGTTTTTGGATCGTTTTGGTTCCAAGGTGGCCCATTATAATTATCGAATCTAAGAACCACATAGAGAGATACATTTGGGGGTTTAGTGCCAATTGTATACACAATATGTAGTACTTCACTAAGATATCCATTGACAAGTCATATTTGAGTCCATAGGTTTGTTGTTAACATTGTTCTTTTTCCTTTACATAACAAAAGATCTTGCGGTAGTTGGTCAACGTCATTATTAATCTTTGGCTTTATGTGTGTATTTACTGCAATACAAAGAGCAATAGGCAAATTTAGTAGTTGCAACATTTTTTTTTTAAATACAAAAGAATATGCTACTCCTTTTTGTTCTTTAAACTCTTTTACTAGTTTCAATCTCTCTTCTTGTGAGACTTGTTTTGTTACCCTCAAGACTATTTTGTATTTTCATCTAAGCCCTTTCCATTTTTTACCTTAATCAAAATAATCAAACAAAAATCATTTCCAATTATTTTGTTATCAAAACTAACATCTATAGTTAGCTTGAGAATGTGAACGGAGACCTGGGCATTCCTTTCATAAAGGACTACTATGTTCTCCACTGATGAGGATATATCTATATATTTATATAGATAACATTCGATGTACATAGCTAGCAAGCTCAACTACCATACATACATTACATGTACCAAAGTAAATATTAAGAAATTTTTATGTTCTAATCATATTATCATTTATGTAATTTTTTTATTTAATATTAATGATAATTTATTTATTATTGTTTATAATTATTTCTACATACAATGATCCCAAATTTTATTGGTTTGGAGAGTCATGCTCTAGACATCTCCTAAAATATGTATATTTTACAAGGAAAATCCATCTTCTAGAGATAAAAGACTTATAGTTTCAAGGTGAAGGAAATCTATATACAAGATCTATTCATAATTTGAGTTAATGGTGTTGGATGATATCAAATTTGAGTACTGCTTATGCTGTTGATATTCATGTTTTGTCACTGATGTCAACATATGTTTCTATTGAAAGAACATACTGGTTATTTTACTGACAGAAGTGTACAGATACTGTACGGATGTTTCCGAATGATCGAAGTTGGTGATATGAAGAAGGATGTGTTTTAACCTTATTCCTAAGGTCACTTGGATTTATATTTCATATTGAGAATGTTACAGTTGTTCTAGTGAAGACTGGTTTCTGGACTGTAACTGTGATGCTTGACAGAGCAAGTCTCTATGTTTTGGGTATATCTTACAGGTGAAGATATTTTAGGTGATGCAAGATTATTGCATGATAGAGGAAATATTAAGGAATATTGGGTATTGATTGATTATCATAAGAATATTGGTTACGTCGGTTGTGGTGTGTATCCTAGAGGAGACCTATTTGGTGGCCGACTTCAGAGATGTAGCATATATTATTAATTATGAGCATGGATTGCGGATATTGGAATATAATTGATGTATTGTAATTGATGTTTACTTTTTTTAGGTACCTTGTGTATCTTAGCAAGGGATTAAATAATTATTTGTATATTGGAAATCCTTAATTAGCCGACCTAATCAATTATTTGTATATCGAAAAGCTTAATTGGATGACCTAATGAATTATTCTAACAGGGTATATATGAGATCTTTCCTTTGGGAAAGATGTTGTAGAGATTGAAAAGGAAGAGAAGTGTGGAAGCTGTGATGCTTGTTTGGCTGCTGGATGTAGAGTAGAGTTTGTGATTATTATTCTTCATTGGAACTGACCAAGCAAAGATAGTTTCTATTAGATAGTTCATTGGATTATATATTCTCTATATACACTTGTTTGAATTGTTAATCCTTGAGGGTGGATTTAACCTTCTTTGGGCAGTGTGCCTGGGCGGTGAGCCCACTATTACTCTTGAATCTTAACAAGGTTTGTCCTTTAACAAGGACTATGTACTGTAATGTTGTAAAAATCTCCTTACGGGGCTAAATATTTTAACAGGGATACTATACTCTCAGTACATCAGTTATGGGTGTTAATTCCCACCGGGGTTTTACCTTTAATAGGGTTTCCTCGACAATAAGTATTGTGTTGGCATTTACTGTGTTATCATTTGAATTATTGTTTTGTTTATAAAGTATAAAGTTTAATAATCTATATCACAACTGATTCACCCCCCCCCCCTCTTAGTTGTCTTGTGGGTTGTTATTCCTAACAAATGGAAGGTTACAACTTTGTTAAGACTTATTTTTATAGTACTAAAAACATAATTACATTTGTATAAAGCATATTTTTGTTGATCTTCATAAGAATCTAACCATCATAAACAAAAGATGCATAGTTTAAATGTCCTGGCATGTTTCCTTTAATCATATTGGTCAATATCCACATCATCATTAAGAGGTATTGGGGCAGGGCCCTATGCAAATATAATATCCTATATAAGGAAAAAAATCATTCCAACCTCGAGAAACCATAAGGAGCTATGAGAAATAATATCACAAATCAAGGATTCAGAGCAATAATTTATTAAAGTAATCACACACCAATCACCATATCCAGTCATTTAAATGAGAAAAACACTTTCAGTCTACATTCTACATTGAGATGTTTGTCAGTGTTCCAAACATAAAGCTAATCCTTCTTTGTGGATTTGTTAATGAGGGGTTTCTAAATGTAAGGGATGACACCACCACTATAAATGGTACCTGGCCTTGATCATAGTGTCAAAATCTTCATCTCCTTTGATAGAATGTTGTAGATGCCTTGGAGTGATGTATTTCACCTTGATATATTTTACTCACATTGCTTTCTAATTCCACAATTTTTGCAGCTAGATACTCAAATATGGCTGCTGAATATATTGTTGTTGTTGCCCCCACCCTCCCATTTGCAGATACTCTAGACTTCATTATTCGATGGATACGCCCAACTGGAAAATTTATTACAAACGTAGAATTCAATCACAATCAAAATGAATGCATAGCAATCCCATTGATGCACATACAATTAATGCTACATATCTTACAACTTTAAGGCCTTCAACAAAAGCAATTCTTTGATATGATATATTACACCCGACTTGAAGTAAGAATTCCATGCGTAATTTTATGAAGTATGCATATTGAATTCATTCTTACCCACTAGTCCTCCCACATAGTTAGTAGGTGGGTAGCATAGATGAGAAGAAGAATCTACATTGGAAGAGGAGATATTATATTTATATAAGTTGAGTTCTTTTTATCATAGTAAATCCTGGGGTATTTGTACAATCTAAGTCTCCAAAAATTTAGAATGGTATATATCCTAGTTATCAGGAGATGGGTATTGGTATTGGTATGAGAGGGGGTATAAGTACTCATATGTCATTTTCAAAAAGGTAGGATATATATGTGCATGTGTGGAGAAGTCTCTATGATTTGAGAAATGCATTTTTTCTGGTTATTAGGAGATGGGTATTTGGAAATAACTATACATATATGAAGAACTCTCCATGATTTCAAAAGGTGTTTATTCTAGTTATTAGGAGACAAATATATTAGTGTAGTTGTTATAGTTCTTTTAATTTTTGTTAGCCACTTATCAGTAGTTTTAGCAAATCCAATGTTATTTAGGTAATATATTAGCTTTTGGAAGTTTTCTCATTTTCTCAGGGGATGCTTATAGAAGATGTATAAAAGGATGAATTGTAACTTCATATGAAGTCATTTAGTGTCTGAAGACACCTCTATATATATATCCATATTAGAAACATGTTTCTGATACAAGAGATGAGTTCCAGGGATCAGAGTATGAATCTCCTGGTAACTATGGTATTTAATGATACATATACATATTAGAGCCTTTGAAAGAACATAGTACGGTGGTAGGAGAAATGAAGGTATATAGGCTAAATAATTATTTTTAATAAAAGTGAAGCAACTTATCCATCGCTAATTCAGACAACACAAACAATGCACACTCTATAAAACTTTCAATTGAGGAAGTCACATGGTGAAACTTTCCAACAAAGCCAAACAAAACCAACATGAAACTCATGGATTCCAATAGCATAAATAGCCTATCAAGTTATTGTGAATGAAAAAAAAATATAAGGAAATAAAATACATGCTACTGAAAGTAACATTTGACACCCTCCAAATCATACATGTCTTTGGTATCAATAAGTGTTGTAAAAAATGAATGGCAGATTGAAGTTATGCTGAAAATTTTGTGAAAATATGTTACGTTTTCTAATTTTTGAAATTTGGTCAATGGTACATTTTGTAGGGAGCTTAGCCACATCCAAAATAAATGAAGTATCTTAAACAACAGAATCGTAAACTAGATTTTGGAAAAATATTTCATACAAACTCTTCAACAATTAGACAGTACAAAGATATTTTGAAATATATAATATGGTGTTAAATATTTGGTAAAAAGGTTTAGGAACTTTCCAGCAAGTACAATAGGCAGATGTAAAGCCAAATTTTACAACATTTTCCAACATCCTCCCTGCCTATGTCAAAATGGAAGCTTTAAAAATAGGGTTTGGACATCCATCAAAACAGAGACCGAAAATGACAATATTCCTAAAAAAAATTGTGGCCTCATGGTTTGCAATGATTGTAGGATATGCACAAAAAGAAATTGTTGAAAAAGCTTTAGAAACTTTCAAGAAAATGTGAATGGAAGGTATGAGGCCAAATTCAACAACCTTTTCCAGCATCCTCCCTGCCTATGATAAAATGAGACCTTTGTAAAAGTGTATGGACATCTATCAAAACATAATGAAGGTGGGATTTTGTCAAATATTATGATTGGAAATTCCCTAACTTAGATATGTATGAAAAATGTGGAAGTGCAAATAAGGCACATGAACTGATTGACATAATGCTTCAAAGAGATGTTGTCTCATGGAATAGAATGCCTCAAGGAGATGTTGTCTCATGGAATGAAATGATCATAATATTTGCAGAAAATAGATGGATTGATGGATTGAAAAGGATTCAAGAAATTTCAAACAAATGCAATTGGTAGGTACAAAGCTATTTTGTTTTCTAGTGTCCTCTCTGCCTATGCAAAAGTGGGAGCTTTGAAATAGGGTATGGAAATACAAAGAATAATGGTAGGGAGATTTTTTTCACATATTGTAGCTGGAAATGTTGTGGTAGACACACATGAAAAATGTGGAGTCATAGACAATGCACTAGATTGTTTGACAAAATGTCTCAAAGAGATGTCATGTCACGGAATGAAATGAAATGATTTCAAAATCTCCACAAAATTGCATCTTTCAAAGAAGATCTCAAAATATTTGAATTAATGAGCCATTCTTGCTTCACTTGCAAGCTCAACTGTAGACCTACCTTGGCCAAACATATATTAAGTTGTTTTAACCATCTCTACTCCCATTTGAACTTGAGTCTTTTCAACTTCAACTCCAAGAAGAGACAAGGAAAAGCCCAAAGTGCATGATAATTGACCTTACAACCCTGCAAAGAAATAAGATTTTGCAAGTGGTGTCAAGGATATTATAAGTAGAATAAAATAAAATGCTAACAAAAATTGATATGCTCTGATGCATATTTGCATAATACAAAATGATTAAAACCATGACAAGTAAATTAGATCAAGATTATGCACAAATTGTGTTGTGCTATCAACCATGCCAATGAGAAGAATGGGCAGAGTTGGAAAGAGAGATATGGAAAACACTAACCAAAGCAGAAATTTTTAAAAGATGAGACAACTAAACCATATTGTTGATTTTTGTGAGCTTCAATGGTGTTATCCACTGAAACTATTTTTATTCCTCTTTGTATTGTTCATGATATTTATAGATAGCCTTGGTAGTGATCTGTGGTAAAATCCATAAATACATTGGCCAAATTTTAAAATAATGCATTTAAAGAAAATATAATATTTGATTCGAACTATCAAATTTATTATAGTGTCATAAATTGATATGACAAACAAACTATTTGCTAGAATAACATTCAAAGTATTTACATTCACATATTTTGTAATTCAAAAATCAATAAAATATCCACCAGATATAGGTACTGATAGAAAAAACAATTAGTAAACCATTTTGTCTACAACTGATAAAGAGCTTTCCAGCCTTCCACTAAAGTAACTTAACTTTCCACTTTATTATCGAGCAACTGAAAACCATCTTACAACTTACCACCTGGATTCTCAGCATCAGATAGGTTTTGATTGAAACCTCACGTAATATATCCTATCGGCTAATAATGAACCTTAGAAAAGAAAGTTAGCATAGATGATCTCTCCATTCCAACATAATCTTCGTTATTTGTACCTTTTCAATGAGATGAGATGTGTTAAATTGATTTCTAGTTTAGTATTAAAGGACTATTTCCTCAAATATTTTGCATCATAAATTGATTTTTTTATTGTCTAATAAAACTCCAATGTATTGTGAGCTAAATAAATTAACTATTAGATCAAAAAAATCAAATCTCCCAAGCACTTCCAAGGATTTTATGTAGAAGGTTTCCTTTTAATCCATCACCTAAGAAACACACCTGTGTGTATGAGATTCCCCTTGTTAGAACAAGGGAAATTTTGAAATTTTCCATGTATGTATTTAAACATTTGTGTCACTTGGGTTTTAACCACATGACCAAGTTCAGGAATTAACCAGGCCTTACCAACCTCTACATTTATCTTTCTATAAATCATTGCATTCTCAACCCATCTATAGGACTGTTTTCTAATTTTCTTGTGAGATATTTCAATTTACTTATGTACAAAATACTAATTTATCTTACCTTGCTTTGTCTCTTATATTTTGATCACCATATCATCATTTTCTGATTAACTTAAATTCATTTTTAACTTCTTTCCTCAACGCTTTCTATTTAGTTTTATGTTCATTGTCAAACTCCATATAACATCAATAGTACATATATTTTCTCTATAAATTAAAATATTGTATTAATTGATGAGAACATAGTTATACTGAGAGGGGGGGTGGTGAATTAGTATTATAATTATTTCTAACCTTTCAAAAATTATTCAATTCAATTATACTTTAATTCTAAATTAGCTTATATGAGAAAATAATAGGCAACACAACAACAATAGGGTTTACGTGGAAACCCTTGTTGGAGAAAACTATGACAATAATATATCTTGTATAAATTTGGTTGTAATAAATTCCAAAGGCACCAACCTCTCATTCACTTTGTGAGCACCAACTCACTAGAGGCATTAACACCTCATTCCAAATGTACTCACAGGAGTTACAACTCTCTTCTTTAATCTCCAATAATTCCTTATTTAATTCTTCTATAAATTGATCATAAATCTGCCAAAAATTATCACAAATTGCTCATATAAATCTGCTATGAAACTCCTTATATCCTTCTCATCCAATATGCAATATATCTTCTCAACGATGGTGTTGATGACTATTATTCAATTGTGTATTGTCATTGATGTTTACACAAGTACAGTGATATTTACACAAATGTCTAATCCTATCTGAGCATAGTCAGTTCATGCCAAACACTCTCAAGCATTGAAGAGGACCAAAGTGATTTTCAGTTCTAACCGAGTTCACTCGGGCATTATAGTGTTGGTCGGGCATTGAAGGATTTCAGTGTTGACCGAGTTAAACAGTTAGTGTCACTCGACTAACATTAATTTATATTTTATGGATAATTGGCTATATGCGGCCGACAGACATGTGTTTTGTTATTTATTTGGAAGGATATTAAGGCCGAATTGACAAGGCTTATCACATATATATAAGGTCAATTTTGGATTGAAAGTGAGTGTGAAGAAAAAGATATATGTTTTATGATATGAAGAGTGAAGGCAAAATCAGATGAGATTCTGATTGAAGACAGAACAACAAAGATCTGCAACAGAATATCTGATCAATGAGGATCAAGTATTTAAATCCAGAATAGAGATCTAAATCAACAAAGACAATTGCTTATCAAAACAGGTCAATCCATTGCTACTTTCTAACAATTGTAGTAGTGATCAAAATCTCTTAATAGAGTAGACTTAATAGTCTTTTTTAAAACCTCTCACAAGGTGACATTTCTGCATTGAAGTGTTAGAAGACCTCTAACAAGGCCACTCCTTACAGGGTGATTAAATCCTCTAATGGGGTCACACCTAATAGTGTTTTATTGTAACCTTTAATAGGGTTGGGTCCTAGCAGAGCTCACTTCAGAAGAGTGAAAAACAATGACTAGTTGCAGTTGGTGGTTTATCCCATATTGGGTTTCCACGTTAAATCTTGGTGTTATCTATGTACATTTTATTTTATTTATGTTTTATGTTTTTGCAATTAATTACTAAAGGATAATCATAGTTAATATCTTAAGATTTGCTATGTTAACTAAGTGACAGTAGAATATTTGTGTTAACCAAACAACGGTGACAAATTTTTTTAAGACATCTAAGGGACTTGGATTTGTTTTTTTGGTAACTGATTCACCCCTCCCCTCTTAGTTACTCAACTCATTTCCAAAAATTGGTATCATAGTTGCAAGTTCTTAGAGGGAAGGTTTCACGGCCTAAGCTAAAGATCAGAGATGTCTTACAGAAGGGAGATCTCAAAGCTTAACAAAGACAATTTTGCTGCATGGAAAGATTTAATGAGGCTACATCTATCTACCATTGGAGATACTGGTTTACAATTCTTGGACCATAGGTATGTGGAACCACCGAGACCTTTGACGGTGGATCAGATGATAGACATGAAGCATCATAACATAATGATGATTGATATAGCCTCTACACTCAACTATTTCGAATGTGATGAAGTCAAGGAATGCCCTACTGACTTTGATATGTAGAAAAAACTACATGATATTCATGGAGGAGATGTCAATGTAAAGAGAGCTAAAGTAGAAATTCTCCAAGGTTAATTTGATCAGATGAAAAGGAAAGGAGAGGACATTAAAAAATATAGTGAAAGAACCAAGAAAAGTGTCAGTGTCATCTGTGTGCTAAAAATGTGTCACACTTCTATGAATCATTATATCCAAGATCACTCAAGAATGAGGTCTCAAATGTTGACTCATAGCTCTCTATTCATGGAGTGCAAAGGTGTGTGATGGAGGCCCTCAGATTGACCTAGTTTGTGCCCCTACAAGTACACCATAAATGAGAGATTCTATATGATAATGCATGATTTTATCTATATGATAATAATGCATGATTATTCTATGAAAGGAAATATGAATGCAAAATTAAGCTATGAAAGAAAATATGAGTTTAATCTAAAATGCAAATGCAAAATTAATCTAAATGAATTGCCATGAATGTATGAGAGAAGAAGACAAGAAGAGAGAAGTTGCAATATCCAAGCTCAAGTGCTCAAATTCTCCTCCAAAATTGCTCTCCAATCCTGCAGCATAACAATAAACTAAAGAATGTGTGTGTTTTTTATTATCATAATTATGCAAATGAGAAGGAGAGACTTCCTTATAAAGAGAAATGGACGGTGGAGATTAAGAGGTAAAAAAAGGAAAATAAAACAATGGTGGAGATTAAATCTTGGTTGATCCATGTGCTTTAAATCTTCAAAAGGCAAGATCAAAGGGCTATGATTAAGAGGCAAAAAAAGCCCACCACTTAGGAAGATGTAGAGAAAAAAGAAATTTTTTTTTTTTTTTAATTTGATTTATTTCCTTTTTTATCAAAAAGAGAGCTTTAAGTGGGGATTTTATTTACTTAAAAGAGGAATTTTCTTTTAATTAAATAAGATAATATTATTTAATTAAAAGAGGGATATTAAATAAATAAGATAAAATCATTTAATTGAAAGGGGATATTTTAATTAAATAAGATTATTTCATTTAAGAGATATTTTCTTTTATTTAAATAAGATTATTTCATTTAATAAAAAGAGATGTTTTCTTTTAATTAAATAATATTATTGAAAAAATGA
>MU226052.1:2077888-2093795 GCA_018584345.1 Thuja plicata | reverse complement strand
ACTGCTCTACATCACTAAGCTGCTCAAAATCACTAAATCTTTTAATAAAACAAGCCTCTAATGCTTCCATGGATTCTATTGAGCCATGAGGTAAATCTCTAAACCAGTCTCTTGCAATATCAACTAAGGATATTACAAAAAATTTCATCAATATATCCTCATGTGAGATGTTATGACTGTCTACCAAGTCAGCAAAATTTTCTAAATGATCTTCAGCTGATTGTTCACCAAAACCAGTAAACTTTGGCAAATACTCCCTAAACTTTGACGGAATATGATTTGGATATCTAGGGATACCCAAAAAGTTAATTGCTCCATACAAATTACTACCCCTCCAATCACAAGAATATGACATCTTAGCAGTCAAAAAGATTACAAACTGCCACTCTTATCAAATACATATCTCCTTCAAATTTTGCAAAAATGCAAGTAGAACTTGAAATATGTAAACCTCTTTTACATCTTTATCCTTGTTGCTTTAGTGCTCAATCACTTGATAAGGAAAACTATCAAAACTTTGTGAAATACCTAGATATATTTGAGCTGCTGCAAATATGTGATTTGAAAACACCTCCAAATCAGCCTTCCAACTTGTAGAGCTGCCACCTTGTTGCAGAGAAATATTTACAACTGGCTGAGATCCATTTTTAGCTCTAGCTTCTTCAAATCATCTCACTCACACATACCACATATAAAGCCCTTTAATGATTCCTCACTTGGCTATGTCCATAACCACAGGAGCACAAAAATCTGTTGTCACTGTTGTTGCAAGTCCACTTTCTTTTTGTAATATTTCTTTAATGTGCACACTAGTGCAGATCAGAGCTTAGAGTCGCCACTCACCAGTAGTGAGATCAGGTGGAAACTATCTTGGAGAAAATTTCAACTTCAAACAGTTTTGCAGGAACAAATAGACAGACTTGACTCACTTTGTAAATCATAAGGAATATATATTTTTGTAACACATGACTCTATAATTGTCTTACTATTGACTTACTCCAGATATTCTAATTTCTTTAATAAGATTTGTATACCTATTTCCCCAGAAGAGTTTCCAATTTGTTAGGGATTTTTCTTGTATGAATCACAGTGCTTGAAATGACGACTTGAACACTATGCTTCCTAATATTGATTCAGATACAAGGAAAGCCTAATTTCTAGGGATTGGATAAGATCCTTCTTCATTTTTGAACTCCACATATACTCAGGCAGGTTTTACCTCTTTATGATTACTGATTACATAGTATGTATGAATGTGGACACTGATTTTCTATGTATCTTTGTTAAACCAACTTATGAAACACCTTGCAAATGATCAAGCACAACCCAATGCAAAACTTAACCATACAAACCATGATTGTGAATATAGCATAAACCAGTGATACAAGGATTTTCATCCTTCTTCCTTTTAAGGAGGGATAACCTAGTTGATTCACTCTCCAAGGAATCACTAAAATGGACAATATCCTGCTGATATGAGCCCCTAATGAGTTTATCTCATTTGTTCTAAGTAACAGAAGTATATTTGATTGAAATGATTTTGAGATTGGATGAGGAACAAACTGCAAACTATATCCTAGACCAGTGCCTATCCCTTGGGCAAAGAGTCAATGAAAACATGAATCAGTAGAGATAAACTAATGAAAATACTGTAGAGTGCCTTAAAAAATATCCTCTCATATCCATACCACTGCATCAAATCCTTACAAAATGCTTTTCTCTCTGAAATCACTTGTGAAACTTAGCTCTCTCCTTGAAAGAGAATCATAAACAATTAGACACACTACCTTTTAGTAGGTATATTTCAGATGCCTTACAAATGAACTATACTAGAGTACAAACATAATCTAAAGAGACAAGAAAATATAGAAGAGGAGAAAATACACTGTATTTCATTAAAGAATTCTACTTCAAACATGTCCAGACAATTAGATTTTTGAATATCAAAGATACATAGAAGTCCAATTTGCAATAAAATTTCCACAAGACCAACAGGGACCTGCTCTGAACATCTGCAGGGAAAACCCCAAAACAGAGCAGAGAAGAGGAACCCTCAAAACTAAGAAAAGAAGAGGATATATAGAAGAGAAGAAACCCTAAAAACTATGTCTGGAAAACACCTATCCTCCTCTCAAATCTAATCTGCACTTATTATCCTTCTTTTCTCCATAAAATTTAAAATCATTTTACCTTTTCAAAAATTGCCTTTACTCTATCGGTGATCTCATAATCAGATTTAACTTGCTTTCAAAGTCTTCAAAAACCTAATATATTCTTGCAAACATCTGACTGCATTTATCTTTTCAAAGTCTAAACTTATCCTCTGTAAATCACCTTTATTCTATCACTGAGAATCCTTTCAAATCTGATTTCATTTGCAAAATATCTTTGAAATCTAATCACATTCTCTACTCAAAAAACCTTTGGGAAAGCTCCAATAAATCTGATTTTGCAAATAAAATATATGTGCATTTCGCCTCAACCTTATAGGCAAATTTGATCCTATTCTTTGATCTTCATTTTGTCCAAATCTGATTCTTATTCTACAAAAATCTGATCTCTCCTGTGTTGAAACATCTTCTGAGAATGCATTTTTCAAATACGTGCAAAATAAAAATTGCACCAGACTATACATTTGAACCTTTAAAACTTTGCACAATATTTAAATTTTCTTGAAATATTTATTTTCTGCATTTTTAATCTAGAAGCCACCAAATTTTGACATGTGGCACTCTCTAACTGGCTGTCCTTAACTAGTTTCAGACTCACCTTTAACTCCAGGTTCACTTTTACTCCTTGTCTCCAAGTCTCTTGATAATTTATTTAACCACAGTTTGATTTGGAGACTTGGAGACTAGCTTTAGTCTCCAAGTCTCGTAATGAATCTGACCTAGCATTAAATGTCTGGTGACCTGGTGACTAGTTAGTCTCCTTGTCTCTGAATATATGGTGGTTATCTTCAAGCATCATGCGACCTCACGACCAGACTCAGTCTCCAAGTCTTCAAGTCTTTTCGCATTAACTGCTAGCATTCGGCATCCTTGCGAATAACCACTAGCAGTTAGTCTCCAAGTCTCTGAATCCTGGCGGTTAACTACTCTTTATTTCCCGACTCCGTGACTAGCTGCCACATGACCTCTTTGCCATGTCATCTCTTTGCCATGTCATCACTTTTCCACATCATCACTTTTCTGCAAAATTTGGTCTTTGACAATTTTGGGCATGGAAATCAAGGCACCAGTTTGGATGTGTACATGGATAGCCTCCTCTTCAGCTTCACATTTGATATGTTCTCCATTTTTCCTATAAACATATCATTCTTTCCTTGTGGGGGCAATGTGGGACTAAACTCTTGAATGTTTTAAAGCATTTTTAGATTTTAGCATTAAAATAATGGGGCCAAACTATATTTCGAAACCTCCAGCCAAGGGGCCCGCCATGAGCCTCTTGGCTCTTTACTTATTTCATTATAGAAGCGCTGGAGTATATAAACCTTAAAAAGTCCATTGCTTGGTAAATGTGGGATAATACATTTTGTGATTGTTATGAGCAGTTTAGATAGTGCTACACACAGGTGACTGTATCTCAAGAACCAAAATGAAGTTTGAAAATCGCTCTAGTGAGAATCTAGAGAATTAGGTTTTTGACAACATATCTGAAAATGAGCTTGATCCAATGGTTGAATTGGAATTTATGCCCCCCGCAATATGACTATTTTTCTATCTTCTGCAAATTCATCTTTTAAAAATTTGTTTCCTTATTCAATGTGTGGCTTCTTCTTCTCAAATTTGTGCAGCACTTTCTTCCAATGCTGACTTCCTCTCTTCAAATCTCCCAATTTCCAACAAAATACTTTATCCCCAATTCTACACCAAGAATATAGAGGAGTTGTGCAGCAGATTAGAAGTCTCAATTGCTGTTAGAAAATGCACAAACTCCAGTCCTCTTCCCATGCCAAAGTAAAAGAGATAATTTGACCTCCAAGCCCAAAAATACATATACCAGTGATGATAGATGCAATACCCAGCCAACTAACTCTCACCTCCCTTTATTTTCTATAACATAAATAATTTCTTCTATATAGGCTCAGTTTTGAAAGCTCATTTTGTCTTCAAGAACACATAGCTTCAGCAAAGATTGTGCTCATCCCACCATTTTTCAAGTGAATAGTGTACATATTACAATGGAAGGAAACATAATCACAGCCAAAGAGGGATCATCATATTGACACAACCAGCAGCTATGACCAGCTCTTTTATTTTCATGCAAAATAAATATGAATGTATAAACTAGATTTGGAAATAGCATGGAAAAATGAACAAGTGGATTGACCAAAGTCTGTATATCTTTAGAGAAGTTCATTTCCAAGTCTATGATGCAGAACAAATTTCAATTATGCCTAACCTTGAACTAGATGAAAATAGGGAAAGCACAAAGTAGGTCACTTAATTTTGAATCCTGCACATTCAATAAAACTTTAATAAATTGAAAATGGAAAGGCTTTGGAAAAGTGGTTAACTGGATTGGCATGAAACTGAGACTCTTCGGATGAGTACTCTATTATGTTTGAAACATGGGGGAACATTCAATTATGCAATGCATTCAACTAGATACAACTTGCAGAAACTCAAAGTAGGCTATTCAGCAATCTGGGCATAACAGAGAAATAGGAGAGTTTTGCAAGACCAACTTTGGGGAACTGAAAATTTATCAAAAAGATTCGAATGATCTTGGGTTCTAAAACATAGACTCTCTGATATACATGTAACACATTCCCAAAGTGGTGGTTTATAAAACTCAACAGGGTGCAAGATATTCAGAGGAAAACTAGGCCTGGGATAGCAAAATGACACCTTAGCAAAAATGCAGATTTATGTAACCACCTCAAAATGACTACTCTCTAAACATATCATAATTGAAATTTAGGAGCTGGAACCCACTACATATATCAAATGAAAGGCATTGAAGCCTCTTCCCAATTAGTACATCATGAAAATCAACAAGGTATCTTTCACAAGTACTTCAACTAAGCCTTCTCACAAAATTTTTCAAGGGTACTCACCTTTCCTTATTGAAAATTTTAACATGGTCACTCAAATTTGTGCCAAAATTGAGAGTACCAACAATAGGAAAGCTAGGGGTAATTCCCCTAACTGAGGCTCACTAAAACAAAATTTAGTGATGCATCAATCAGGCTACAGAACAGACTTAACATGTGTATGCAAATATTTAGAGCTTGTTGCATATTAATCAGTACATTACAACTTCATTGGATATATATATCAGTTGGTGTCTTTGGCATTGGTCGTCAAAGAGGGAGAGATTACTGTATGTCATAAATATTACTGATGGACAGATTGATTATAGAGGGAGAAATTTTATCAGAAACAAATATTAATGTAAGAGGGAGAAATCTATATTTTAGTGATTGTGAAGACAGAGGGATTTTTTGGATGAGAATCAGAATGAAGCTAAGGACATTAATAAAAATTTCATTCTTATGTCTGCTGCTCTATAATTCTTTGTATTATGACATGTGTTTCCATCAATGCCAAAGAGGGAGATTGTTGATGACAATTATTCAATTGTGTATTGTCATTGATGTTTACACAAGTACAGTGATGTTTACATAAATGTTTAATCCTATCTGAGCACAATCAGTTTATGCCAAACACTCTTGGGCATTGAAGAGGACCAAAGTGATTTTCAGTTCTAACCGAGTTCACTTGGGCATTACAGTGTTGGTTGGGTGTTGAAGGATTTCAGTATTGACCGAGTTGAACAATTAGTGTCAGCCGACTAAGAGTAATTTATATTTTATGGCCGACATACATGAGTTTTATTATTTATTTGGAAGGATATTAAGGCTGACTTGACAAGGCTTATCACATATATATAAGGTCAAGTTTGGATTGAAAGTGAGTGTGAAGAAAAATATATATGTTTTATGATATGAAGCGTGAAGGCGAAATCAGATGGGATTTTGATTGAAGACATAACAACAGAGAACTGCAATAGAATTTACGATCAGTGAGGATCAAGTATTTAAATCTAGAATAGAGATCTAAATCAGCAAAGACAGTTTCTTACCAAAATAGGTCAATCCATTCTTACTTTCTAACAATTGTAGCAGTGATCAGAATCTCTTAACAGAGTAGACTTAATAGTATTTTGTAAAACCTCTCACAAGGTGACATTTCTACATTGAAGTGTTAGAAGACCTCTAACAAGGCCACTCCTTACAGGGTGATTAAATCCTCTAATAGGGTCACACCTAACAATGTGTTATTGTAACCTTTAACCGGGTTGGCTCCTAACAGGGCTCACTTCAGAAGAGTGAAAAATAGTGACTAGTTGCAATTGGTGGTTTTTCCCATATTGGGTTTCCATGTTAAATCTTGGTGTTATCTATGTACATTTCATTTTCTTTATGGTTTATGTTTCTACAATTAATTACTAAAGGATAATCACAGTTAATATCTTAACATTTGCTATGTTAACCGAGTGACAATAGAATATTTGTGTTAACTGAGCAATAGTGACAAATGTTTTCAATACATCTAAGGGACTTGGATTTTTTTTGTGGTAATTGATTCACCCCTCCCCTCTCACTTACTCAACTCATTTCCAACAAATGGCCCTATCTATATATTCTTGATTCTCTTTGCAACACAACACACATTCTCCATCTCAAACAATCTTGATTTTATACCTTTCCTTATGCCTTTTCATGAAATGATGCATTCCTTATAAAGACATGCCTCTTTATAAATATAAATCTTTATTAAAACAAATCATCTTTCATTTAATTGTACCCTTTACAAAGTTATTTTTATTTCTTCTCTTTGAATTAATCTCTAATTTATGATTGCAACCTCCAATATCCCTATTAGAGATTTTGAATGTTTGCCCCTTTAATAGAAATCATATCTTTAAGAAGCACTACTTTTTGTTTTTGTAATCACTGTCGTTTCTTTACCATTAAGACAAATATTGTCTTATTTAATTTTTGCCTTGTTTAATTCTTGTCTTATATTCTATTCTGTCTTATGTGCTTCACATAAATTATATTTTATCTTCTAATAAATCCCAATCGATACCTTTACAAAATACTTTCCACCTATAATTGTTGTAATAAGATCACTGCTTAAAATTCTTCTTTGTTTATTCTTTTCCACCGTCGATTTATAGGGTTTTGAATTTTCTTGATTAATGTTGTTTAGTTACTGAGGAATTCTTTCGAAAATATTTCTGCATATTACATATTATAGGAATTCCTAGTATATATCAGCCTTTATGGGTGTTTGTCTTGGACATCGATACAATCAACTAGCATAGTCATATGCTATCAAACATATCAGACATCAAAACATCATGAAATCAATGACAATTTATCAACATTAATATGGAAATAACATACTATGTACATAGAGCAAAGATTAAATATGGAAAGTCATTGAACTCATAATGGCATAAAGCCCCGACTTGGTCAAACAGGGTCAAAGATTATAAAATGCCTCAATAAAGGTAGAAATGATGTAAAATGAGTCTAAATGTCATATTTGACATGTCTAAGAGGCCTTAGAAAAGGTTTGGGGGCATTTCATCCATAAATGTAAAAATTGCAAAAAGTTGACAAAAGTTGCTTGACAACTTTTTGCAACTTTGTACAAAAGAAAGTTCAAGATAAAATGAAACTCCTTTAAAACATCCTCCCTTTCTCATGTAATTTTTAGATGATCTCACCACCCCAGGGCTATCTTTTGGTGGCTTATAGAGTTATTGAAGCATCACATAACAGATCTAGGTTTGTAAAATACTAGATATAGGCTACTAATATTGAATTATAGATAATGACAATCATTGAAAATGTAAACAGATGTCATGAATGAGTAGACAAACCATAATGCGATCTTATTAAAATTGTAACATATAGTGTATAAATACTTAAAACATTCTATATTATATGAATTGATTTTATTGTGCTAAATATGCTGAAAAGAAAATTGAGGCATAATAACTCACCATTTCTGCAATATTGCTAATGCATTCTCCTTTAGCTGTCACACCTCCAATGTTTTCTTCTCAAGTAAAATCTTTGTATATTTGAGAGTGGGTTGATGTAGAAGTCACAACTGTGAAATTCTACAATATCTTACTTATTTACAAGCTGATCCAAATGTAAAGATGATAACTCCAAATTTGATTTAAGATATTCAAAGTTTCAAATTACAAACATACCTTACCCATGTTAGAAGCACAGGAGAATGGAAAAAACAAATGAGGATTTGTTGTTGTAGCCAACTTCATTGTAGCACAAAATGTGCATTTTATACAATGATCAAGTATATAGTCAATTTCTTCTCACAAGTATCATGTATGCAAAAATTGTTTCAAAGAAAAAGGAATGTAAATCAATTTATATTTGAGGGATGATCAGACATTTAATAAGAGCTTCACAATACCTAATTCAAATTTGAATCAAGTGTTTTACCCTGATGTGCAAAGAGCGTCTTTCTGATCCTTCCTACCCCATTTTGTACAGACACATGTTCCTCTTTACAAACAAAATTGAAAATATTGTTACACCAAAGTAAGCTCAATTGGCTAGTGCTTTCTATAGATACAACATATCCAAAAATGATCAAAACCTCCCTTCTTATTTGAAATTACATAAAAAATATCCAAGATTAAACACAAGAGTTAAAAATGCATTGCATCCGTAAATAATGACAGGTAGAAGTGATAAATATATCTGAGTTGAGAATTATAATGCAATGCATCCATAATTAAGGGAAAAATGGAAATAAGCAATAATTATATGTGTCAGCACTTTTCTTTCTAAATATTTCCCAATGTTAATTTTGGAACTAATAACATCCAGTCTAGCAAGCTGCCACTACTAATTCAAAATTTTTAACTCTTCAAGCTTTCTTTCTTTAAACAAGGGATAAAGAGTGTATTAAATTTTTTATTCAAATCAAATAATTAAAGACTCGAACAATATTATTTGAGGAAACCTAAGTAGAGAAATCAGTATAGGACTGACAAATATATCACTAAATTTAAGAGGTAAGAAGACTACAATTCCCTACATTCTAAAGAGCAACCCAGATAATATAATATAGAATAACGATTGATGGAAAAGAGAAGGGGTTTTATAATAGTAACAAGGTATAGGGACATCATTATAGAGATCAAAAAGATATGAGGATAGTCTTAAAAGTAGGAGAGTGTGTCAAATATGTAAAAGAAAAGACTTGATAGTCCAAAAGAGATAGAGTAGCCTATAGATTGGTTGAGTACAATGATCACATGGAAAGACACCAATTTGCAGGCCTAAATCAAATGCATTTAAGTCCACCTACGACAGCCAAAAAGTATAAACAATGACATTGAGAAGGAATCTTTGGTCTTCAAGTAGTCTTGGAAATACGAGTTATGGCACAAATATTATTTCTAGTATTTTTAACACTCTCTAAAATAAACCAAAAAAAGCTGATGATAATTGGCATTGAGTCATTTTATAAGGAAGAAAACAATGAGAGTTTTCATTGCATAAATGTAGTAGATGACTACATCATAATCTACAGTGGATACATTAGAATGAGAGTACATAAATATATTCATAGTTGACACGGGGACACGATGGTTAGGAAGATAGCTGGATAGAGCTATGAATGATGGTCTTTTTCATATGATCTAATCTAGTTCATATGATTTTTGAAGGAGCAACAAAGATGTGAAGTGTCAAAACAAAGGAAATGACAGTCACCAAAAAGGCAAAGACACTATTCTATTATCAAGGAAAGTCATGGAATACCATAGTATTATGTGCCAAAGGAAGTACTCAACAAAACAATAGCTAAGAGAACCTTTGTGGTTGTGCTTTCTCAAAAAATAACCTCAAACACATGTTTGTTTCATCAAATTGTGTAGAGTGCTATTTTTTTAATCAAATGGACAAATATCAAAATTTTACATCTTTTGTTTAAGGAAACATTTTAGATAGATGCACAAGAGATTGTGAAAATTTTAAAGACCTTGGTCAAAGTGCTAATATTGGTTGATGGGGAAAAATCCCCCAACGGTTATTTTTTTGAGACCACAACTAAGGCAAATGAGGCAATATGGTACAAAATGCAAAATGATGTAAAAAAATTCATGCCAATTTGGTAGATCATTGATTTAGATGAGATAGTAAAATGCATCATCACATCCATGCTATAGGATAATTCTTGACTCCCTCTATCCATATAGTTCAATTCAATTAAGAAGGGCAGACAAGTTAGAAAAATCTTATTCAAATACATTTCCACATTATTTTCAAATGCAAAGGAAAGATGAGAAGCCATAGTAGAGTTTCCATTATACAAGTAGGAAAAGGGTTTCTTCTGCAACATATGTGCACAGGATTAAGGAAGATGCTAATACTATAACCACCTAGATTTGGTCTACTATGAACATAGACCCTATTTGCCCTAAGTGTGATCATACCCCCAATTATGTCACGACAATGTTACATTGGCATAATTCATTTTTCAGATTTAATGTCCTAGGTGATTTTTATCACTAAATTATATTAACTACTACAGCCATACAATTCAAATCAATTCAAACCAATTCAAACAAATCAAATTTAAAACATGGCTATAGTATTTAATCATAAAGGAATTAAATAAAACCCTAAATCAATTGCTCACTTGCAAATGAACCCATTCCCCTAGCCTAAATTAATTTAATTAAATTGGCTATAGTCTTATTGATTATTAAAAAGCAATTAAATTTTTAAATAATTACTATCCCTATTTTTGAATGAATTAAATAAGTTTTATTCATTTCATTAATATTCCTCTAAACCCCTAACCTAACCCACTTCAACCAATTTGACTCTGGGTTCAAACCTATCCCAACCCATTCACCCTTGCTAAATCTAATTCTAACTATAATTCTATCCTAACCCACCTTCTAATGTTGTCACGTTCCATTAAGGAATGATTAAGGACTCCACCCACTTGAGAAAGTCAAGGAATCTCAAGATTCCTTTCCTCAAGTCCACCTTCTCAAGCTTGCCTTACACCCTTCCCATGCTTCTTTAAGGTTCTCATTAATGCCTCATTAATGTAGATTCCTTAAGCCCATGTCTCCACCATGCCTATTGAATGCCTTTGGCATTTATTTCCTTTTACACACCATTAATGAGTTTTTCAACTCCATTAATGCACCTTGTCCCCCCTCTCTCTCCTCATTCTTCTATAAATAGAATGTGGTTTTGAGCACAAATAAGCCCATAACTTATATTGAAAATGCATTTTTATGCTGTTAGGATTCATATAGACTCATATTTCATTTAGTTTCTCATGTTCATGCATTGTTGTTATGTTCATTTTTAGAGTTAAATATGCATGTTTTCTTATCATTTAGTTTGTTTTAACTCAAATTTTTCATGCTAAGTCATATATGTCACTGATAGTAGCATAATCTAAGGGCTATTATGTTGCTTATCATACTCTTCTTAGTTAGAAAGAAATAGGTCGATTTTAGTGTTTTATACGCTCTTCTAACTATGTTTTCCACTAATGCAATGACCTATTGGAGTGTTGTGTCTCTCTTAACAGGTACAAAAATCACACACACATTTCTGGTGCCTACTGTGGGGCATGATTTGATATTTGCCTCATTTTTGACCTCATTTTTCACTAATCTTTCCTCCCAGTTTTTAGGTCCAGAATCGCATCTAGTCATTTTGGCTCGCATCCGGGATATGCCCTCTCACCACAGAAAATGAGGCTCGCATCTGGGATTTCCTAGATCATTTTTGGTTTAGAATCGCATCTAGGGAACATTCAGTCACATCTGGTGACAAGGGATCACATCTGGTATATGGCATCGCATCCTATTATTTTGGACTCGCGTCTGGTTAAAAAGTTTGTATACTTCATTTGCCTAACTTCTAACAGTTTGATCATTGTGGTTTTTTTCTTTTAAAAATCAGCCTAACTAGTGTTTGCAGGTTGCTATCAAAGGTTTTCTTGGGAGTTGGACAAAGAATACTAACATGGTTTTTCAGGTTGCCCAACCGCTTTCTTGACCTCTATTTACGTGCTTTTAACACTAAGAACATTTTCTAATCTTCTATTAAACTGACTAGAGGACTATGCTCTTTTCCTTTTAAGGAAAATAAAAAACTCACACATCAGTTTATGAGTTGAAAGGAATTTGGAGATAAATGAACCAAGAAAAAAAAACTAAATTTATTTTGGATCAGTAAATGAACAACTGAAAGCACTAAAAATTACGGGCTAAATGAACAATCTCATTGTCTAATTTTGGGGATTAGAAATTGAATAAGATACTCATTTAAGATTGCGGATAATTGAACAAGCAAACTTTACTTTCAAGCATTATATTTTCCATTAAATAGGAACATCTTAAATCGATCACAACATTGCTTGAGGGAATGAGCTGTTTGCTTGAATTTGTTTTGGGAGAAAATGGCATGGATTAGGAGAGTATGCTCTTCTCCTTCGGAAGAATAAAAAATCTAGAAGTCCTATGCTCGCCAATCCTTTGTACTCTTATTTAATAGTAGAGGGTTTTTCGGTTGAGGAAAAAATCTCCCGGGAATGACACAAGTGAGGACAGGTTTTACGACAACACTTACAACTCACTATAAATAATCACTTCCTCGTAGGCCAAAGCCTTGGAAGATGGATCCAGTTTTGTTCATGGAATTTTGACATCATTCCTTGAACATGCTTGGGTGTGTGTAGAGTGGAGCCACTTGAATCTTGCTTGCGATACTACACATATTTGAGTACTCATAGGGCTATAGGATTCAATTTTTCCTTGTGCAATTCTATGGGGGACGGTTTCAAATGGATTGCCCAATCACAGACAACATTTAAACTGAAATAATTCCTTATTCACCCCTAAAAGGGTGATAATCCTTGTGCAAGGCAAAAAATAATTTCCCAAAGACACTCGTCATATCGTGCCCTCACTTTCCTTTGGAGTCAGCTAATACAACATCATGACTGGAGCCATTGCATGCTTGGTGATAGTTGTATTCTGATTAGAAATTGAGTGTGTACCTAAGTCAATGAGCAAGGATTTTCATCCTCCACCAAGAAAATAGGGATAAGATGTGTGCCTATTTCACCCTTTAACAATGCAACAATGCTTGACATAATTGAAAGATCACTAAAAAGATAATGTTTTCAAAAACAAGCAACAAATCTCAAACCTGGGTCTACACATGTGTTTTCATTCACTGGCAAGTCTCATAATGCAAAACTACAATCAAACAAACTTCACACACTTCCAAAATGAATTTTTCAAAACTGATCAAATCTGACAGAGACATCAGAAAATTGCATCCCAGATTTCCTAGATCATTTTTGGTATCCTGGCTCGCATATCGTATCCTGTCTCCCATCTGGTTAACACATCATCGCATCTAGGGTTCCAGCTCGCATCTAGGGACATTAGAGGCTCACATACATTATTTCTAGGCTCGCATCTAGGAGCTCACATCTAGAATAGTGGGCATTGCAGAATAGTTTCTCAGAAAGTCTCACTTGATTTGAGTACCCTTTTGGCTCTTTAGTCTATCCCTGTTATCTTTTTTGGTCTCCCTGTCACTGTGTCAGAATACTTTCTCAAACATCTACCTTGCATGTCTGGTCAGTTTCTCATAATCCATTTCAATACGTGTGGTATGTTTGCTTCTTACAAACAACTTGGTTCCTAGCTCACTATCAGGGCATTCTAACCCTCTTACACTGGAATCATTTACTTCCACCAAAACTCAAATGATACTTCTGCCTAGAAACACTCACTTGAACTATTTGAGATACTTCCTGACCCTCTCGGGGAAAATTTTGATGAAGTTGAGATACAGATACATGGTTAACACAAGATGCAACAAGTACACCTCTAAAGGATCGAAAGTGCCTCCTAAATTTCCACACTTTCAAGGAGAAACATCTTGCAGTTCCCTACTCGATCTAGACTCTCCACAAATGGATAGATCCACTCGCAGATGGAGTGAGGATTTTGACAAATATGACAATAGAAAAATCCAAAAGTACGAAGATATCAATGAAAAAGAAGAACCCACATTTGAACATCCTCTATTTGAATCGGGTAGTGAGGAGGACATCACTGAAGAAGAGTACGATAAAATCAAACAAAGCAGGAGGTTCCACAAGATACTAGAAAAGATGATTGACGAGGATAAAGAGAAATAATTTCTCCACTTAGCATCCACTGGTGTAAAATTACCCCCAGATTATGATGTGGAGCAACTAAAAGAAAAGGAGATACTGACTCCTATTTCTATTCTCGCCAAACAACTTACCTTAATGAAAATGGAACTTGTGACTCTCAAGCAAGAGAAGGCTAAACCCAAAATGAAATACTCGGTGGACTCCATTTGTCAATTTCCTTTCGACAAGAGTATCACTATGGTTCTATTCCCTCCCAACGTGGCACGGCCAAAATATGACAAGTATATGGGAGAGACCGATCCACATGACCATGTTCGAGAGTTTTGTGCTCTTAGCATAGAGTACATGCATGAATCTACTTACCTCATGCGACTATTTCTTGGAAGTCTAGGAGGCAACGCCATGGAGTGGTTCTCGAAACTTACACCCAAGGTCAAAACTTTTGAGGATCTAATACAACAATTTGTTCAACATTACTCCTACAACATCCAACATGATGTGACTATGATGGATCTATGTAATACTAAACAAAATATCGGTGAATCATTTACACACTTCCTTCAAAGATGGAGGAAAATATTTGCACAGTACTCAAGAGCTATCCCTGAATCAGAGAAGATGGAAATCTTTGTCAATAACTTGATACAAAAATTGAACTACACATTGCAAATGCAAGATTCCCGTATTTTCGATAGGATGATTAAAAAGGCCCTCCGTATCAAAGCTGAAGTTATGGTCAGAAAAGGGGAGATCACTCTTCAAAGTGAAAACAAACATAACAATTCCAACTCCAAACCTAAATGGTGGAAACAGAACAAAAATGTTGTCAATGATGGCGTAGTAGACGCATTCAGTGTTGGTCCTAAACCTAAAGTATTCAATCTAACCAACAGTATACAAGCAAGCAAGGATACCAAGGTAATAACCCCCATACCCAAAGAAAACAATGATAATAGCAAGGGTTGTACATGGACTTCAAAACCTCCAAGAATGTTCACTCCTTTGGGAGAGCCTCTCGAGACTATTTTGAAGACACTTCTAGACAACAAAGTACTCACAATCCCAAATTTTAAACCATGGGAACCAACAGTCAAACCAAGGTGGTGTGATGATAATTCCTACTGCGTCTTTCACAAGAACAAAGGACACAAAACTAACAATTTCCTTAAGCTTAAACATGTTATTCAAGACCTCATTGAAGGAGGAAATCAAAGTGGACAGACACACTACCAATGAAGATCATACAACATTCAATAAACCATTCCCTAATTACGACAAAGGGGAAACATCTAAAGGAAAAGGTAATGAAGTAAACTAAACCTACTCCAATAATGATAATGTGATCAATATGCTAGACATTAAAATTGGATCAATTAATGTGGTCACAATCAAAGGTATTTCTTCCCAATCAAATGCGGTAACCCGGTGTAGACACCTAAAATTGACCAGGTGTATCTCAAGCATTCAAAATTGTAAATCTTAGCCAAATACCTTAAAATCCCATCTCAATACATTAAAATGGATCAAATCAAAATAGACATTTATCAATTCAAGAGGACAAAAATCAAATCAAATTAAAAGATCAAATAATCATGAAATCAAATAATTAAATTCAAGCCTAAAGGGATTAATCAAATTATGCAATTGATTTTAATCAATTAATTGTATAGTTCAAA
>MU226052.1:2012685-2062645 GCA_018584345.1 Thuja plicata | reverse complement strand
TATGGGAAGGAGGGTTAACCTTTGTTTGTTCACGCAAAAGGATACCTTGGCTATTTAGATTTTCCATATCTTAATACCAACATCCACTTGCAACATTGAATCTGATTAAACCGGTATTCATACTCCCCTAGTTGGTCATTCAACTAGTGAGGGTTGTATTTGGTTTCATAGAAGGGGTTACCACATGAGAGAAAGTCATATTCATATTCTTACGGTCGCAGTGGCACCAGTAAGGATTGTATTGACTCCTAGTTCCACAATGCTCTATGATGAAAATATATCTCAGTTTTCTTTTCTTTCGCAAACCTCAAGGACAATTAGTTGCATTGCATCTTCATGTTAGATTAATTGCATCTTCATGATAGATTAATTGCATTCTCCAAGTTAGTTTTAAAATGGCTTGCCTTTCTAGCAATTTTCCAAGAACATGGGGGGAATTAATGTTGACAAAACTTCATCAATTTAATGGTTTCAAGTCATCAATATGAAGATTTTCCTTTGCATTCATAATCATTAATCATTATTCATTATATATTCATATCACGAGAAAAGAAAAGAAAAGAAACATTATTCATTATTCATTTATCTGTATCATTTAGAATTGCATATCATAAGTTAAAATTGCATACATCCAAAAAAAAATCAAAAAGATAGTTGCATTCATTTATCATAGCACTAAGTATTGCATCCATTGCATTGCATAAATCCATACATCATAGTTAAAATCAGAAAAGCATATAGAAATAAGTTGCATTAACATCATTTGCATCCATTTATCTATGTCCTACTCTAAGACACTGCATCCATAGCATAGTAGAAGTAAATGCATCATATATATATATATATATATATATATATATATATATATGCATAAAAGGAAATCTCATAACATCATCAAAGGAGGAATCAAAGATCATCATAGATAAATGTCCATCATCAATGTCTATAACATAAATTAATACATCAAAGGTACATCAACAAAATGATCCATACATCAAAGTCTCGATCAAAAATACATATGATACATCATCAATGCCATACCAAGATATCATGGATCCCAATCTATCTCATGACCCAGCAGGGGCACCTGATCCATTCCAGCTATACCTGTTTCTGAACCCCCTATGCCATCGAGATCCCTATCACCTTCTCTATCCTGTGTACTGGGAGGTTCCTGACTTGTGCTCGCACTGGTAGGTAACTAAGCCAAAGTAGTCAGAAACTGTTGCAGCATAGTAGAAACCTAATCTAATCAAACTGTAACTGCAATCATCCTTGCATATAAACCCCAAACATCCTACACTAAACCATCCACAACAGGAGGAACTGGAAGTGCCTATGATGTTGGAGGAGCCTGTGGTGCCTATGGCACTAATGGTACCTATGGTATCACCGGTGTCATACTGCTCTGTGGATCAACCTGTGGAATCTGTCCATGTACTGGAACCTGTCTGGCCACCTAAACATGTTTGTGTCTCTGTCTGGACCAATCTGCACCAACTATCAAAGGAGCCTGACCTTGAGTTACCTGTGTCTGTGCTAATCTCTGTCTAGGCTCCCTGAATCCATCACCTCAGCCTCTAACATGTCCACCTCTCATCTGAGGTCCTGCATCTCTCTGTACTTGAGGTGCCCTAGGTGCCCTCTGAACCCTGTGTCTATGATGTTTCCTGCCATCATCACCATCATCACCATCATCTCCATCATCATCTGAAAGCTCATCCACATCGGGAATAGGCTCTGCTGGATCTGTGAATCTGAAAAAATGATGTCGCATGAACCACTCTTGATACTCAGCTGACATGTTCGCATCTGCAACATGTGTCATCATATCCCACATAGCATAACCTAGCTGATCTATCTATAAACAGGCCAACCGATAGTCCACCTGTGCCCCCCACATCGATCTCTCCACCTGTACCCTGGCATAAAGAGCCATACCCTGAGGTATGTCCTAAACTCGTCCGTACTGACGGAGAACTCTCCCAAAGAAAAATCTATCAATAACTAATGGTGATCAACCAATCATCCATCAAGGAGAAAACATATATGGTAGCTCATCATCATCCTCTTGCCAACTCTCACAATGTAGATTTGGTCTCTATATGACCTGATCTATATCATCAATAGTCTGTCTCCAAAACTCAACCTTGCCCAGATGATGCTGGACAACCATGCCATCATACAAAAATGCATATGGATATCAACGGACCTGCACTCATGCTAAAACTGGTCTCATAATAGCGTTATTCTCCCAGGTCCACAACTATAATACCATTGCACCTACAAAAAGAGTTGCACTGTGCCTATACACAACCTCATGCAGATCATGATACAACTAAGCTAATATAAAAGAACCCCAATCAAATCTCCATGCATGTGTAATCAAGTCCTCTAATATCCAGCCCCATCTGACCGCAAAGCCACATCCTCTCCTATCTGGAAGAATTAATCCTCCAATCACCGCTCCTAACAATGCTGGCAAAGTGGGAAAAGAGGCAAACTATGCCCAAGTAATACAATCATCCGCAATGGTGTTGTCTCCAAATACCCATCTGCATACATTGCTATCATAAATTGAATCATAATACACCCACTCTCCATGATTCAAGATCCTCAATAATCTATAAACATCCTCAGGCGTGATAGTCATCTCCCCGAGGGGTAGATGAAATATATTATGGTCAGAGTGCCATCGCTCTGCCATAGCTATCAAAAGAATTCGGTTCAACTAAAACTGAGGGAGATCTAGAAGGAAACTGAGACCACATGTCTCGATAGTCTGCCACTCAGGCACTGTAAGCCCATCAACTAAATAAAAAATCCAAGATGCTACACCCCGTACCTATAACTTATGATAATGTTCCTACATTTTGAAACAAAGTGAATCATATTAGTCTTTCTATTGGTGAACCATTCTATGTCAATCAATCACATTAAATCTATATTTGCTCTAACTTGAGCACATCAACTTATTGCTCCTAACCTCTATATTGTGAGACAAAGACAATTTGTAATCATTTTTAATCAAATCTGATTGACCTATCAAACATTCTGTTATGCCCTACATCCCCGTTCCTACATTTTGTGTGCAAAATGTCGGGTTCCCTTTTTTCTTTCTGCTTTCGGCTCTTGCCTTGTCTTTTTCTTTGTTTTCTTTGTTTTCCTTTTCCAGGGTTTTCTCCCCCGTGGTGTTGTTTTTGTTTGTCTCTCGTGACTCCGGGACCCGGTCCCAGAGTTAGTCTTCCTTTGTTGGGAGACGGATTTTAGACTCTGAGATTCTTCACCGTGATGTCTTCTTTCCTTAAGATGGTATCGCCGCATGGAATCCTTAGGCCCAGAGTCTAGAGGTCTGTCTGTCCAGATTTTGTGGAAGGAAAGATGACTTGCTTTTACCGCGGGTATAAATACAAGTTACCTGTCATTTTCACACTTACTACAATTAAACACTTGTGTGATTTAAGAGCGATTTGCAGCAATTTAGTGATAATCTAGTGCTAACCATTTCGAGCTTTCCTGAGCAATTGTGAGTGGTTTGTGGTGATAAGTTGTGATAATTTGGTGGTTGAAGCTACTGTAGAGAATTCACGGTGGTTTCCTTTCCTTTCCCTTCTTCGTTTTCAGGTTGGTGCCTTCTCTTCGTCTAGCTTTCCTACTTTCTGGTTTTGTTTGGTTGTGTGTTGTCCCGTTTTGGTTGTGTCATCTTGTTTCTATTTTGTGTTGCATTTCTTTCTGCTTTGCCGCCCGTTGGTGGGTCGGCTCTGCCAGAGGGTTGTCCACCCTCTGTGCAGATGTAGTTTAGTCTGTAGATGGTGTAGAAAGGTTGTAAATATCTGTACATTGTCTGGTTTTTTGTGAATAGTCACTCTGTGTGTCATGTGTATATATGTAATTTGATGTATATTATTGTATATCCATTTGGTCTGCATGTATATACACTTTTGGCTCTATTGTATATTTTGTGTATATCTACTTAGTGGTCTGTCAAGCTCACCGTGCTGCATTGATTTTTGGTTTTAACTTGCAAGCTCGCTCTATGTAGAATACCACCTGGTTGAAACTTAGCTCTCAGCTGGTTTCAACCAGGTGGTTTTCTCTCTCCTCCATAAACCAGCCTACCTTACATTTATGTCCCATGCACACATTTAAATTTGTCCAAGTGGCCTTCACTTTTTGCGCATTTGGATAGTTGGCTCCGCCACCGTCCCCATAACTCCTATTTATTGCTCACCTACATGGCGCCCACATGGGTCTGACGGCTTTCTTTTTGTGCACACCTTCCAACAGTTACTTTCCCGGGCTCCGGGTCTCTTGCCATCACCCATCTCGTGTCCTTTTACTAAGTATGATAAACCCCCCTGGATGGTTAATTAAAATTCTAAGTTTACAATATATATATATATATGTATGCTTTCCAGAGTTTTTGAATGAAGCTAACTTTTCAGGGGAAGCAAATGCCACAATGGTAAGATCTCTGGACCTTGGAGTGTTTGTATATCTATGCATTCTGATGGTTGCCTTGCCCTGCAGGTTTTCAGAACAACCAACTTTCAAACATGTCTGAAGCATCCACATCCTCACCACCCGAAAGCCCAGAACTTCCTTCTACAGCGGTTAGCAGAGCAGTAGTCAGGTCCAAAATGGAGAAGGCCCTAGAGAAACTGCCTATGAGCCTAAAATATGTAAAAGATGGTGTTATCACGGGCTCCAAGATTGATTCCAAAGTCCATCTTATCACCGACACCCGCATCGGGACATGGCCTGAAATGCAGGCCTTGGTAAAAATAATGTACATCCAACGACAGGCTAGGGATCCATTGGCCATCAAAATTGGAAACTCTAGGATTCTCAAGCCAGCTTGTTTCCTGTGCTTTGTGCAGTCACCAGAGCTTATTATTACACTTGTCGCTCACTACAACACATCTGTCTAGGCTGTTATGCTCGCAGCCCCGAAGCCAACAGGGTATCCTACTCCCATGGTGTCCCTTGACCCTGATACCTTCCAAAGGGGCTTGGGAATCCCCTAATTCAACAAGCCAGCTGTGGTCACCTGATCAAATTTCTTGGCCCAATTCACGCAACTGGAGGAGGTGGCCCATATTTACATGAACAATAATTGGTTCAAGGTCCCAAAAAATGACCTCAAGAGGATGAAATTAGAGATCCCCATGTCCGAATTCAAAGAGAGCATCCAGATGGGGATGATAGCACTATGCTGGGTCTTCGGGAAACAACATGCCCAAGAATTCTCTGGGTGGATGTATTACTTCTTGCTTGGTATAAGCACAGACGGAGAGTTTTTCGACTAGGCCACCATAATCTCAAACCATGTGGACTCCCAGTTCCTTCAATTGACCAAGAAGAAGAAGTTATATATGACTTCTTATGTTCTCTGGGCCCTGGTACAACAACGACCCCACACCAATGGGTTACTTACAGAGGGCATACTCAAGATCGGCCTAGGCTAGAAGGCCCCTTGGGACCATTTCCCACAGATTCAATGGGAGGCCAGCTTCCCTAGTTTTTGTTGGGTAAATGATGCCTTTGTTTACTACCACCTTCTTACACCCACCCGGGACGTAGCATACCGCCTATCTATAGAGGCGATCAATTTAGTCTAGATTTATAGACATTACTACATACAGTTTCAACAACATACTTACATAAGGCTGACCTGCTTCTCTGGGAAGCCCTACTTATTGCCCAAGCATTGCGGGGAAAAGATAATCCTCCTAGAGTATTGCAGGAAAATGATGGAGTTGCAAGCCTTCTTTGCCTTGAAGAAGGTAACAAATGTTCCATTCCCAATCACCTATGGGAATTATTCATGCAGTTTGGCCACCACCAAAGAAGCGGATAATGAGCTTAAGAGCTATAACCTGACAGAAATTTACTTAGCGCGGAGACATTTTGATCTGCATGGTAAGATTGCAGTGGCACTTCCCTAGGCATCAGAGCCCCATCAATATCATATGGAAGACTTTTGGGAAGATTTCCAGGATGACATGGAAGTTTGGGGGCGGCATTATGTCAGGATGACCGCAGGAATGATGAAAAAATTGAAGCTCCAGAGATTCCCTGAGGACTTTTCAGACACTGGCTCCATGGTAGACCCCCAGTACAAGGCAAAGGAGATCAATAAATTGGCCCTTCCACTAGTGAATTAGGATGCCCAGGAAGGGCCCATAATTAAGGAGTTCGCTCACAATATAGTTGAATGCAACCACCTCTATTTTAAAAAGATGTGCCCCGGGAGTGTCTGCCGAGCGACCCAGCCAATACCAAAGTTAACCCCGGGGGCTGGGACTTCTTCACAAGGAGTAGATAAAGGAAAATGGATAACCACAACTCCCATGGCATAAGAAGTCCCCATAAAGGAATAGCTATAGTAGTCATTGGCAGCCTCCCAGCAGATGAAAGACAGAATAATCATGCGGCTAGAAACCTCGGTGTCAATGGCTGGACCCATTCATCCCCCCTCCTCCCCTTCACTAGCAGCCTTGATGGTTAAGGCAAAAAGGGTGGATCCAGAAGAGCAAGCAGCAATAAGGGATGTGGGACCACCCTTGGTCACTAAGAGGAAGAAGACACTTGCCCAAAATCCCAAGGTAGAGCCGAAACTAGGGATGCCCCATATCCCTCAATTTGAGATCCTCTCCTCCAACTCCCCAAAACCAGAAAGGGAACCAGAGCCTGCTGATGTCCCAGCTGATCCTCCCCCGCAGGATGAATTTGATGATGTTTTTGCGACCGATGAGTTTGGGAACTTACAGGGGGACATCAAGCAAATAGAGGTTGAAGTCCCAATGCAAGAAGAGGCTCTAGAATAAGAACCTGCGCAGGAGCAGGAAGAGCAAATGGAAGAAGAAAAAGAGATAGAGGAGGAGATCGCCTCTGAGGTCCCAGAGATACAAAACATGGGAGTGAACCAATAGAAGCAGTGTGAACAAATGGCATACGCCGAGGGAACCAAACCTATGGGAGCAACCATAACCTCAGCTACCATGTTCCAAGTGCCACTCCCCAGAGCAACCTTTGGGCAGGTGATAACTATGGCCCAAACATTAAATCTTGGCCTGGTACCTCCCCCATTGCCAAAGGACATACCAATGGAAGAAGAAACCCCAGCGACAGAAGTTGAGGAACAAGAAGAGTGAAAAGAGGAAGAAACCCTTGGGACAGCCAATGAGGGTCTAGACAAAGCAAAAGATATAGAGGACAAGGTGAAAGAAATAAATATCACTGGGAAAAATGTTGGCGACGAAGCCCAAAATGAAGAAAAAGAGCCGGGTGAGACTCACACCACTAAGGAGCAGCAGCAAAAGGATCCAGGGGAAGAACTTAAAGAGCAGACTTTGGAAAATAAGCCACCCCTACCACCTCAGTGGTTGATCAAAAGAAAGAAAAGAAAGGCTCCATCCACCCCCAGAGCTCATCTCTCCCTGGCCGAGATGATGGCTCAGGTCCAGAATCCACCAAAGGCAAAGAAATCCCAGATGGTTCACATTCTTCGAACCAGGCTGAGCGAAGAAACTGTTGCAGTTGTGGCAACACCTCCCCGAGACGCTGATGAGGCAACTGTCGAAGTTGGAGCTTATGATATCACAGAGATATCATTGGAAGAAGAGGAAAATAGGGGGAAGTGGACCTGTTGAAGGAAGCGACCAGAGCCATGGAGGCTAGATATGAAAAGGAGGCCCAAAGGCTCAAAGCAGAAAAGGAGAAGACTACAAACCTTATGGGATTGCTTACTGAGCTAGCCTGGCTATTAGTGTCATTCCTCTGAAGGCCTCCACATCTGATGTGCCATTACCATAGAGCGATATAGACTCCTTGCGAGAAATGAAGAAGAAATCCCAAGTGGTCGATGAGTGGGTCGCTCTGCAGATAGGAAACATCCAACGCTTCCTGGTATCCACCCTGCCAGATTTGTATGCGGCTCAACATGTTCTGCATTACGCAAAAACTATCATTAACATATGGGAGGGTGATATGGAAAATTATGAAGCATGGAAGGTAGAACTTGAGGAACTCCTTGTTCTTGGGGAGGAAATGGTTTCTGAGTCTGGGATTCTAGGAGAAGAATCATTCAATTTTGTGAGGACCCAACACTCCAGATTTGACCTCACATTGGAGGTGCTCAAGAAACTAGTAGGGACTCTACATGATAAAATTAACGTGGTCCAATATTCTTTAAATATGTATAAGGCATTTGTCACAAAGGTCTCCAGAGCTGACCCGTTCAGCACTGACACATGCACGCCCGAGGAATACATTTTAGGGAATTTTGATGAACTAGTGGAATCAAGATATCAATCCCCAGAAGGAGTGGATGGAACTCAGATGGTGAGACTAACTTGCATGATCCTTAGTTGTCATGATGCAGCCAAAATGGCCAATAAATTCAAAGGAAATCTTCTAGAGCTGGGGGAACAAATCAAGGTGGCCAAGTACCGGCGGTCCGGCATCAAAGAGATTGATGAGGATGGAATCTACCACCTCCTCCAGACCTTCAATGATAACAAACAACAATAAAGTTTCTCTCAGGGCCAGAGAAAACCCAAACATTTTGTATTCGTTATTCTTTTGGAATGTAAGTTCCTAGATCCCGGAGTCCAGGATCCTACATTTTGTATTCTTTCGATGATCCATTTCCTGGTCCCCGAGGCCGATGGGTCACTTTCAAGTAGTTAATAAAGTTTGTCGAAGGTTGTTAGAAGATAGATAACTACATCAAGGCACGTTGGATTGACAGTTGGTTTTCTGATAGATGACCTTCTCGAGGCACCGCTTCAGATATACACCTAGCACATTGGAGACAGGGCACCGCATTTCCCATTTATGAGGCATGTAGCCTGGATCCCTGGGGAATCAGATTTCTTCCTTCTCTTTCTTAGCTCTCTTCTCAAGGCTGATTCTTCCACTCTACCTTCTTGTCTTATTCTTCTGACATGTCAGGCCTATTCCGTCTCTGGGTTTTTTGTAGGGTGGCGCAGGTAATACCGGCCCCCAGATAATATATTCTATTATACAGCATAATGTGAAATAGGGTTAGGGTTAGGGTTAGATGAAAATGTGTATAAATAGTAAGACTGGCCCTTTTCCAAGGGTCGGCGAAATTGATGATTTTTCATTCCACAAGTAATAGAGAGGGAATATTCTCATTTCAAGTTACATAGCTCAATGCTCCTTGGTCTTTAAGCATCCAGTAGTTAGATGCTCCCTTGGAGCCACCATTGTATCATGCACCAGTGCTTGCTGGAAGAAATATTAATGAAGAAGGGAGATTTTTTGCAATGATTTTGTTGGCATTCAATCTTCTAAGTTAATGGTATTTTATATTTTATGTTCTTCATGTCTTCTGCTCTGATATTTTAAGTAGATTAACGCCCTCCTTTTCCCTTGCTACTGATGAAATATAAACTGATAGTTGTGTATTTCTTCGGTATTTAGTATATTATATCAGAGCATTATCGATGTATTGAATGTTTAAACATAAATCTAGGTAGATGAAACATTTCTAACTCTGCAGGATCTTTTTCAGTTTATTTGCTAAGTGTAGAATGCTTGGAGAAACCTCACCTTCCTGAATCTCTGGAGAGAACAAGTTGAAGAAACCAGCTATCCCTCTCAAAAATAGTCACATCTCCCAACCGAGCCCCGCACTGTCAAGACCCAACACCCAGTTTCTTGGAGGCCCCGGGAATCCCATTTCCCCAGACAACCTTTGCAGGTAGAGTTGGCCGATACCCCTATCCCCGGTGACAACTTATGACTATTGGTGGACCCGGCCACCAAAGCCCCGTCAATAGAAACTGGTGCTAGAAGGAGGGCATGAACTCATCCCCCTCTCAAGATTCCAATTTTACACCTCCCGAGGGTTCCCCAAGCTATATTTTTAGGAACCAAGCCTTCAGTGGGATTGGGTCTTTCTCCCTAGTGAAATTTGAGATAATCCTTAGGTCGGCCCCAAACCCTGGAAGGTTTGTCAAACTTGAGCCCTGCTCGAAAGAAATAGACCCCGAAAACCACACCAGCCACTATCGTCTGGGGATCCAACATACCTTAGAGTATCCAAACTTCTCAGACAATCCTAGAGACCAGCACTCAATCTACTCAAAATCTGGTTCCCCAAATGGCTGCATATTTCAGTAACATTGGGTCCCCTATGGGAACTTTTCTAGCACAATCAATGACTTACCCTCACACCCGGAGAAGAATTGCCCACAATATGAGCACCTAGGCTCACGAACCGTAGAGGAACACCTACAAGCACACAAGGATGCCATGAACTGACACCGGATCCAACATGAAGATGTTGTGACCCAAATGTTTCCCCTGTCCTTAGGGCATGGTGAGCTGAACTGGTACCTAAACCTTCCTGCCAACTCCATAAATAGTTGGCAGGACATGGAGGACACCTTTTTGGCTGCCTTTCGTGTACATGTGGACCTAGCTTGGTCCCACAGCCAGTTCATCTCCATTAGGAAAGAACCCAATGAACCTCTTGCAACATTTAACCATCGGTTATAGCGCGCCTTGAAGCCGTGCACGGGCCCTTTCATTCCATCCCTGGAAGTAACCATACATACTTATCTTAACGCGATGGACCCCTTTGTTGCCGCTCTCCTTTGGAGAACAATCACCGCGGGTGACCAGGATACTTTGGTGAAGGTTTACAACCTAGCCTTAGAATTATCCCATGGTCTCAACAAATCCCTAGACAGGATTGGGCAGAGTACACCTTTCAACATGATCCCTGGTGGAACTGCATACACCGGGGGTATAACCCCAATCTGGCAATGGGTGCCCCCGCAATGGAAATGAATCCCCCGCCACCGTCGATAGACCAGCAGGCCTGATACGTTTATCTATCACAGACTCAGGCAACACTGGGTCTAGAAGCCTTCCCTTGGCATCAACCACAGTAGGCACAACAACCTCAAACACAACCACCCAGAGTTCCCTTCTTTCAGTCGTCTGCAGCTAGAGGATTGCCACCCTGCTGCCTTCATAGGAAACCAACAACAACCATCACATTGTGATGCAAATACTCAGTTGACCGCCAAGGTTGAATCCCTCCAGTGAATGTTGTCTACCCTGACTGTGGACATGGGTCAGCTAAAGGCGGGGTCCTATGCACCCTAGAATTCTAATTCCCAGAGAGGGAATATCTTCTCTGGCCAACGAAACAACAATGCCGAGGGAAGAAACTTCAACAATGGGCCTCGGCCCAATCAACAACAATGGAAAAATAATGCGAACACTGGAGGCCTGCCTCTGAACCAAAATACCAACCAAAGTGGTGTTGGACCATCACATTTCACACCAATCGCAGACTTCCATCCCATGACCAATTGGCGTAGATTACATGACACAGGCTCCCATAATGAGGTAAACTGTGCCATGCTAGAAAAGGTCATCATGATCTCCTAGCTAGACAGACAACAATCGCATGATGCCACTCCCCCGGACCCTCCTGTGCAAGAGTTGACCCATAGTGCCTTCGCCTATGAAACCATCTTCTTTGGATCCTCCGAAGAAGGTGGAGAAGAATCCAAATTGCAAGGATTCTTTAATGAATCAATCCTGCCCTTTGAGGCTAATGCCTTCACTAACTCGTAGACTCCATACAATACCTGGAGTTAGGCTAGTAAATGACCAGCTTACACGCCTACACCTCCTACCAAGGACACTCCTCCCCGGGATAATGCAACTGATCGGCCCACCCCTCTAAAAGGTTCTAGCTCTAACCAAGCAAAAGACCTAGCTGAGGGAAGTCACCAATTCCCAGGATGAAGTTTTGACATCACAAAGGCATTAGAGCAGACCACCACCTCCATGACCTTGATGGAGGTTTTGTTAAACTGTCCCGAGAAGAAGAAGTCTCTTCTAAATCTCTTGGGAAACCTGAAAGCTGTTAGTCACCCACCTACGACTGTCTCTTTTGAGGACACTAACATGGCTATCTTATGGGGGAACAATGAGGATCCTCCCTTCCTACTAGGCCTGAATATCCAAGGTAAAAACATACACAACTACTTAGTAGACTCTGAAGCTTCAGGCAACATCATGCCCTTATCCATATGCCAGAAGCTCAGATTCCATCCCACCCCATCTAATGGCACAGTGATTCAATTGGATAAAACTGCCATGAAAATGGTGGGAGAATTGAAGAACGTATGGATACAGCTTATCCAAGACCCTAAGATAGCTAGCATAATCGACGTCCAAGTGGTGGACATCCCAAAGACTTATGGGAAGTTATTAAGTCCGAATTGGTCTAAGTCCTTGAATGGATACTTTTTGACTGACTTTTCCCACTTATGGATCCCATGGGAAGGAGAATCAAACAAGAGCCGAGTTGAGAGCAAACCCCAGATGAAACAGGCCCTTACCAAAGTTAGGAGGGTTAGTGAGGTCTTCTTCTCTAAGACTTCCCCCGGGGTGTACCGACACTTTGAAATCCTAACATTTGATTTCACCCCTGGGGAGGATCCCATAGTTCTGTAGAGAACCCAGGACCTAGAAGAAAAGTTGAGGGTTGAGGTCGACTCTCAGGGTGCTGTAGTGACCCCTGCTACACTCTTGTCCAGCACTTGGTGCCAAGTATAGTATCAAAAACATTTAGAGCTAGAGTGTGAACTTTGCCTTTCCATCGCTACCTGGCACATCGATGCCTTCTAGAATGAAGAACATGCAGTTGATTCCTTGGAGCCCAGTATCCCTACTGGAAGCACTCCTTTGGTGCCACTTCCCCGGGAACCTCAATTTCAAATGCCTCTGGAGGTAAACCCCACCCATACACCAACAGAACAGGAGGGAGCTCCTCACAAGTCTCCCAAAAGAAATCCAAAGGCTACTCCCGCTCCCCAGCTCTAGAACACAAGTAACGATCTATGGACCCTTAAGTTCGATGGATCCCGATCCAAACAAGGCTGCAAGGCCAGAGTAGAATTAATCAACCCACAAGGGAAATCCTTCCTTGCATCCTACAGACTGCAGTTCAATTGCACCAATAATGTTATGGAGTACGAGGCTCTTGTCCTTGGACTCTTATTTGCATTAAGGAAAGGAGTCACCCACCTCCAGGCTTTGGGTGATTTAGAGTTGGTTTTCAAACAGGTCTGGAGTCAATATACATGTCATGATAAAAGGCTGGCAGCATACCGCAATTGGGCTTGGAGCCTTATTAAATATTTTGATTCCTTTGGCATTGACCTTATTCCCTGATGATAGAATTATGTCTCAGATGCCCTCGTTGTTTCCACCAGCACTCTTGAGCCCATGGCTGGCTCACGACTCCAGATATTTTTAGTTGAGATGATCCCCACCCTGTCCATCCTAGATAATGTTACCCACTTTCAATTTTTTGAGGACGACCAACATATCCTAGCCTTCGTGGCTAATGTTGGTGTCTTTAAGGATCAGATAGTGGAGGAACGAGACCATGATGACACTGGATAGGGGGACAAAGATGATGGGATCATGGATCTACCCACTAACACCATCCCAAAGGGGATGGTTGCGCTTGAACAAATCTTTGACTCAGACCCTCGGGGCCAAGAAAAGATTTCATCCTCTTTTGAGGGAGGAAAATTTAAAAAATTAAACATCAGCCAGCCTGGTGAGGAAAAGATGATACACATTGGCACTTCCTTCTCCCCTGAGGAGAAAGAGAAGATTCTCGCAGTTCTTTGGGAATACATAGACGTGATAGCATGGGGATATGAGGATCTAAAAACATACGACACATCTATTATGACTCATACCATCCCCTTGAAACCTAATGCTAAGCCTTTTTGGCAAAAGCAACGACCGGTCAACCCACTCATCAAGCCTCTAATTCATCAAGAAGTAGAAAAATTGTTGTTAGCCCAAATAATCTTTCCAATCTGGCACACTATGTGGGTTGCCAATTTGGTCCCTGTGAGAAAGAAGAGCGGTGAAATTTGCCTTTGTGTGGATTTCTAAAATTTGAATAAGGCCTCCAAGAAGGATAATCACCCTCTCCCCTCGTTGGATGAGGTGTTCCAAATAGTGAACGGATCCCAAATGATGTCATTCTTGGATGGGTACTCTGGGTATAACCAAGTCATGGTTAAGTACGAGGATAGAGAGAAAATAGTGTTCACCACCAAATGGGGAATGTTTTCATACAGGAGGATGCCCTTTGGCTTGATTAACGTAGGGGCCACATTTCAAAAGGCTATGGACATCGCGTTTGAGGGCCTTGTGAATCAGTGCATAATCATCTACATGGATGATTTGACCATATTTTCCTGGGACAGGCGTGACCATTCCGCCCACCTCGCCTAGATCTATGAGAGGTGTCACCGGTATGGAATATCCCTCAACCCCAATAAGTGCATATTCGGGGTCATAGAAGGGAAGTTGCTCAGGCATATTGTCTCTAAAAAAGGGCATATCCATTGACCCTGAGAGAGTTGAAGCACTGCTAAACTTACAAATTCTCGGCAGTAAGAAGGAGATGCGGTCTTTCTTTGGGAAGATCAACTTTGTCCGGTGGTTCATCACTAGATTTTCCAAGATAGTCAAACCACTCACCAAAATGATTAAAAAGGATACCAAGATTGAGTGGAGTCCTGAAGCAAAGTGGGCATTTTCCCAGATTAAAAAGACGATAACGGAGGTGCCTATCTTGGCTAGTCCAGACTACTCCCTTTCATTTTACATTTATTCCTTTGCTTCATCGCAACTCTTTCACAGTAGTGTTGACTCAAAAGGTTGAAGGGGAAGAATGACCGATAGCTTTCATGAGCTACCCCTTCAAGTATGCAGGCCTTTTCTGTTGTGCATGCCGTGAAGAAATTATAGCATTATATTCTCCAAAGCAAGGTGCATGATATCATCCTGGACCAAGCTGTAAAGTCTCTACTAATGCAGAGTGAGTTGGGGGAAATATAGGGGAAGTAGATGGCCATCCTCCAGAAATATGACTTGGAAATGTAGCCCATCAAGATAGTCTGAGGCCAGGGACTAAGTCAAGCGATGGCAGAAGAGACTCCCCGCATAGAATGCCAAACTTACATGGTGGAGTCCATCACTCAAGACCCATGGTATACCAATCTGGTGTACCTACTATAGAACAACAAATGCCCGGAGGGGTTACCTCCCAATAAACACCACGCCCTGCGCATGAAAAATGCTCACTTTATGATCAAAAACTCCGTGCTTTACCGCAGGAACTACGAGGGAGTGTACCTTCAGTGCATTGATAGAGACCAAGCTGTGAAGATGATTGATGAATTCCATACGCAGTTTGGAACTGGGCATGGCTCGGCCGATGCCACCGCCCATCAGATCCTTTGGGCCAGATACTATTGGCCCTGTATATTTAAAGATTTCTACACTCACGTTCGAAGATGTCACACTTGCCAAACTGCGGCGCATTGTGAGCTTAACCCGGCTATGCCTTTACAACTAGTCTTCGAGGATAGGCCCTTCAGCTAATGAGTATTTGACTTTATCAAGGAAATCAACCCCAACTCGTCTGCCAACCACTGATACATCCTAACTGCTACTGATTACTGCACCTGGTGGTCGGAAGCTATACCTTGCAAGAATAACACGGCAGACATATTTATTAAATTCTTGGAAGAAAACATCGTCACAAGGTTTGGAATACCCTTTGCTTTGGTATGTGACAATGGTCTAGAATTTTCTTCAGCACAATTATTTGAGTGGACCTACAATCGAAAGATCACTCTAAAGTTTTCCAACAACTATTACCCCCAGGGGAACAGTGTTGCTGAATCTATGAATAAAAATCTACTTGAAGTGATCAAGCACCTGCTGGAACAGAATCCCCGGGATTGACACCAAAAGTTGAAATTCACCCTCTGGGAAGATCACACTAAAATTAAGGCTGCCCTGGGAACATCCCCATTCTATCTGGTTTATGGCCAGAACCCAGTATTCCCAATCAACTTACAGATCCCAATTTTGCAGTTTATGCAGGAATTCAGCAACTGAGATAACATTGTGGAGGTTTGGCTCCTAAATTTGGTGTGAATGGAAGAACAGTGAGACATAGCCCTTTAACATTTCATGCATCATCAAGCAGTGGTAAAATGATGGTTTGACCGCAGAGCCCAATACAAAGCTTTTCAGATTTCAGACTTGGTCCTGCTGTGGGACAAGGCCCGGGAAAAGAAAAGAAAGCACACTAAGTTCCAACGGCCCTGGCTCGGGCCATACCTAATCTCAGAGATCTACGGCGAAAATACCTACCACCTTAACACCATGGCTGGAGAACCTATCCCATTTCCCATCAATGGACAGTTTCTCAAACATTATTTTGAATAAGGTGAGTTTTCCCAAAGTTGTATTTTATGTAAAGTCCTTCGCTTGTAAATATTTCTTTCCCGATGCCTTGTTGGGAGGTACCTTGCCTTGTAAATAGTCTTGCTGGCCGTCCTTTGGGACCATCCTTTTTCTTGGTTGTTTTCATTTTCTTTCCTTCTTTTTGGGTTCTGGTGTTTTGTTCTCCCTCTTGTGAGGATTGGAATGCTCTGCATAACATCTGGTCTTCGGGATGATGTCTTTAACATGGTGAACTTAATAATATGTTGTTAGCATGATGGAATCATTCCGGTCTCCAGAGTTATTTTACACATTTGGTAGTGCATTATGAGCGATCTTCATCGGGTTTCTCTCCAGATGTCTGGCAATCATTGAAATAGAAATAAGGGACAAGTAATCAGACACATCGAGGGTAGATCAGTTGCACTAGTTGGTTGACCCGAGTCTGAACTTTTAAAAATATTCTTTCCAGGTCCAGATTTTTCCTCCCCCATTCAACATATAAAAATAGGCGGAAGGGTGAAAGAAGTATCGCCATTAAAATTAGCTAAGCTTAAGCTTAATGGTGAAAGAAGTACTGACGTCCCACCTAGGAACACACAATAACAAAAAGAAAAGGGAAGTGGGACAAAACTTCGGTCTCTAGGAGAAACAAACAAATCTAATGAATTTATGGTTTGATGTACTTAGTGCCTCTTCTCTACTCCTCCTAGAGGTCATCAGCTTGATTTCCTTCCAAAGCACACACTCCACCACTGATAAAAAGATCATGGACTAGATCCTGCATGACCAAATTTTCTCAGACATGTCACTCTTTGCATGTAAGATACTTTGAGTAATGATTTGTTCATTTTTTGCTAACCAAAGATTCTGTAGTTCTCAAATGTGCTAAGGCATTTGACCCAGATAGTCGCCATTTGTTATGCCCTACATCCCCATCCCTACATTTTGTGTACAAAATGTTGGGTCCCCCTTTTTTATTTCAGCTTTTGGCTCTTGCCTTGTCTTTTTCTTTGTTTTCTTTGTTTTCCTTTTCTGGGGTTTTCTCCCCTATGGTGTTTTTGTTTGTCTCTTGTGACTCTGGGACCCAGTCTCGGAGTTGGTCTTCCTTTGTCGGGAGCCAAATTTTGAACTCTAGGATTCTTCGCCGTGATGTCTTCTTTCCTTAAGATGGTATCGCCGCATGGAATCCCCAGGCCCGGAGTCTGGAGGTCTGTCTGTCCAAAGTTTGCAGAAGGAAAGATGAATTGCTTTTACCGCAGGTATCAATAGAAGTTACCTATCATTTTCACACTTACCGTGATTAAAAACTTGTGCGATTTGAGAGCGATTTGCAGTGATTTAGTGATAATCCAGTGCTAACCATTTTGATCTTTTCTGAGCAATTGTGAGTGGTTTATGGTGGTAAGTTGCGATCGTTTGGTGGTTGAAGCTGTTGTAGAGCATTCACGGTGGTTTCCTTTCCTTGCCCTTCTTCATTTTCAGGTTGGTGCCTTCTCTCCATCTGGCTTTCCTGCTTTTTGGTTTTGTTTGGTTGTGTGTTGTCCCAAATTGGTTGTGTCGTCTTGTTTCTATTTTGTGTTGCATTTCTTTCTGGTTCGCCGCCCGTTAGTGGGTCGGCTCTGCTAGAGGGTTGTCCGCCCTCTGTGCAGATGTAGTTTAGTCTGTAGATAGTGTAGAAAGGTTGTAAATATCTGTACATTATCTAGTTTTTTGTGAATAGCTACTCTATGTGTCATGTGTATATATGTAATTTGATGTATATTCTTATATATCCATTTTGTCTGCATGTATATACCCTTTTAGCTCTATTGTATATTGGTGTATATTCTGTGTATATCTACTTAGTGGTCTGTCAAGCTCACCGTGCTGCGTTGATTTCTAGTTTTAACTTGCAAGCTCGCTCTATGTGGAATACCGCCTGGTTGAAACTCGGCTCTCGACTAGTTTCAACCAGGTGTTTTTCTCTCTCCTCCATAAACTATCCTGCCTTACATTTATGTCCCATGCACGCATTCAAATTTGTCTAAGTGGCCTTCACTTTTTGCGCATTCAGACAGTTGGCTCCACCGCCGTCACCATAACTCCTATTTATTGCTCACCTACGTGGTGCCCACGTGGGTCTGACGGCTCACTTTTTGTGCACACCTTCCAATGGTTACTTCCCTAGGCTCTGGGTCTCTTGCCATCACCCATCCCATGTCGTTCTTTTCCTAAGTATGATAACCCCCCTGGATGGTTAATTAAAATTCTAAGTTCACAATATATATATGTATGATTTTAGGAGTTTTTGAACGAAGCTAACTTTTTAGGGGAAGCAAACGCCATAATGGTAAGATCTCCAAACCTCGGAGTGTTTGTATATCTATGTGTTCTGACAGTCGCCTTGCCCTGCAGGTTTCTAGAACAACCAACTTTCAAACATGTCTGAAGCATCCACATCCTCACCACCTGGAATCCCAGAACTTCCTTCTACAGTGATTACCAGAGCAGCAGTCAGGTCCAAAATGGAGAAGGCCCTGGAGAAAATTCCTATGAGCCTGAAATATGTAAAAGATGACGTTATCATGGGCTCCAAGATTGAGTCCAAAGTATATCTTATCACCGACACCAGCATCGTGACATGGCCTGAAATGCAGGCCTTGGTAAAAATAATGTACATCCAATGACATCTAGGGATCCATTGGCCATCAAAATTGGAAACTCTAAGATTCTCAAGGCAGCTTGTTTCCCGTGCTTTGTGTAGTCACTAGAGCTTATTCTTACACTTTCCGCTCACTACAACACATCTGTCTGGGCTGTTATGCTCGCAGCCCCAGAGCCAATAGGGTATCCTACTCCCATGGTGTCCCTAGACCCTGATACCTTCTAGAGGGGCTTGGGAATACCCCAATTCAACAAGCCAGCTGTGGTCACCCGATCAGATGCCATGGCCCAATTCACGCAACTAGAGGAGGCGGCCCATATTTACATGAATAATAATTGGCTCAAGGTCCCAAAGAGGGAACCCAAGAGGATGAAATTAGAGATCCCTAGGTCTGAATTCAAAGAGAGCATCCAGATGGGGATGATAGCACTATGCTAGGTTTTCAGGTAATAGCATGCCCGAGAATTCTCTGGGTGGATGTATTACTTCTTGCTTGGTATAAGCACAGATGGGGAGTTTTTTGACTGGGCCGCCATAATCTCAAACCATGTGGACTCCCAGTTCCTTCAATTGACCAAGAAGAAGTTATATATGACTTCTTATGTTCTCTGGGCCCTGGCACAATAATGACCCCACACCAATGGGTTACTTACAGAGGGCGTACTTGGGATCGGCTTGGGCCAGAAGGTCCCTTCGGACCATTTCCCACAGATTCAATGGGAGGCCACCTTCCCCAGTTTTTTCCAGGTAAACGATGCCTTTATTTACTACCACCTGCTTACACCCACCCAGGACGTAGGATACTGCATATCTACAGAGGCGATGAATTTAGTCTGGAGTTACGGACATTACTACATATAGTTTCAACAACATACTTACATAAGGGTGACCGACTTCTCCGAGAAGCCCTACTTGTTGCCCAAGCATTGCGGCGACATGATAATCCTCCTAGAGTATTGTAGGCAAATGATGGAGTCCATGCCTTCTTTGCCTTGAACAAGGTAACAAATATTTCATTCCCAATCACCTATGGGAATTATTCATGCAGTTTGGCCGCTGCCAAAGAAGCAGATAATGAGCTTAAGAGCTATAACCTGGCAGAAATTTACTTAGCGTGGAGACATTTTCATCCACATGGTAAGATTGCAGCGGCACTTCCCTGGGCATGAGAGCCTCATCAATATCATATGGAAGACTTCTGGGAAGATTTCCAGGACGACGTGGAAGTTCGGGGGCGGCATTATGTCAGGATGACCGCAGCAATGATGGAAAGATTGAAGCTCCAGAGATTCCCAGAGGACTTCTCAGACACCGGCTCCATGGTAGATCCCCAGTACAAGGCAAAGGGGATCGATAAATTGGTGCTTCCACTAGTGAATTGGGATGCCCAGGAAGGGCCCATAATTGAGGAGTTCACTCGCAATAAAGTTGAACATAGCCACCTCTATTTTAAAAAGATGTGCCCCGGGAGTGTCCGTCGGGAGGCCCAGCCAATACCAATGTTAACCCCGGGGGCTGGGACTTCTTCAAAGGGAGTAGATAAAGGAAAAGGGATAGCCACAACTCCCATGGCACAAGAAGTCCCCATAAAGGAATAGCTATAGCAGTCGCTGGTGGCCTCCTAGCAGATGAAAGATAGAATAATCACATGGCTGGCAACCCTGGCGTCAATGGCCAGACCCATTGCCCCCTCCTCCCCTTCACTAGTAGCCTTGATGGTTAAGGCGACGGGGGTGGATCCGGAAGGGAAAGCAGCAATAAGGGATGTGGGACCACCCTTGGTCACTAAGAGGAAGAAGAGGCTTGCCCAAAAGCCCAAGGTAGAGCTGGAACTAGGGATGCCCCAGATCCCTCAAGTTGAGATCCTCTCCTCCGACTCCCTAGAACGGAAAAGGGAACCAGAGCCTACTGATGTCCCAGCCAATCCTCCCCTGCAGGATGAATTTGATGATGTTTTTGAGACCGACGAGTTCGGGAACTTACAGGGGGACATCGAGAAAATAGAGGCTGAAGTCCTGGCGCAAGAAGAGGCTCTGGGACAAGAACCTACGCAGGAGCAGGAAGAGCAGATGGAAGAAGACAAAGAGATAGAGTAGGAGATCGCCTCCGACGTCCCAGAGATACAAAACATGGGAGCGGACCAACAGAAGCAGTGTGAAAAAATGGCATATGCTGAGGGAACCGGACCTATGGGAGCAACTGTAACCTCAGTCGCCGCATTCCAAGTGCCACTCCCCGGAGCAACCTGTGGGAAGGTGATAACTGTGGCCCAAACATTAAATCTTGGCCCGATGCCTCCCCCATTTCCAAAGGACATACTAATGGAAGAAGAAACCCCGGTGACAGAAGCCGAGGAACAAGAAGAGTGACAAGAGGAAGAAACCCCCGGGATAGCCAATTAGGGTCTAGACGAAGCAAAAGATACAGAGGACAAGGAAGAGGAAATAAATGTCACTGGGGAAAATGTTGGTGACAAAGCCCAAAATGAAGAAAAGGAGTCGGGCGAAACTCACACCACTGAAGAGTAGCAGCAACAGGATACAGGGGAAGAACTTAAAGAGAAGACTTTGGCAAATAAGCAACCCCTATCACCTCAGTGGTTGATCGAAAGCAAGAAAAAAAAGGCTCCATCCACCCCTAGAGCTCATCTCTCCCTGGCTAAGATGATGGCTTAGGTCTAGAAGCCACCAAAGGAAAAGAAAGCCCAGACGATTCACACTATTCGAATCGGGCCAGGCGGAGAAATAGTTGTGATTGTGTCAACACCTCCCCCAGACGCTGATGAGGCAACTGTCGAAGCTAGAGCTTATGATATCACGGAGATATCACTGGGAAAAATAGGAAAATAGGGGAAAGTGGACCTGTTGAAGGAAGCGACCAGAGCTGTGGAGGCTCGATATGAAAAGGAGGCCCAAAGGCTCAAAGAAAAAAGGGAGAAGACTGCAAACCTTATGGGATTGCTTACTGAGTTGGCCTGGCCTATTAGTGCCATTCCTTCAGAGGCCTCCACATCTGATGTTCCATTACCACAGAGCGACATAGACTCCCTGTGAGAAATGAAGAAGAAGGCCCAAGCAGTCGATGAGTGGGTCGCTCTGTAGATAGGAAACACTCGGTGCTTCCTAGTATCCACCCTCCCAGATTTTTATGTGGCTCAACATGTTCTACATCAGGAAGAAACTATCATTAACATATGGGAGGGTGATATGGAAAATTATGAAGCATGGAAGGTAGAACTTGAGGAACTCCTCAGTCTTGGGGAGGAAATTTTTTTTGAGTTTGGGATTCTGGGAGAAGAATCATTCAATTTTGTGAGGACCCAACACTCCAGAATTGACCTCACATTAGAGGTTCTCAAGAAATTGGTAGGGACTCTACATGATAAAATTAATGTGGTCCAATATTCTTTGAATATGTATAAGGCATTTGTCATAAAGGTTTCTGGAGCTGACCTGTTTAGCACTGACACATGCACGCCAGAGGAATACATTTTGGGGAAGTTTGATGAACTAGTGGAATCAAGATATCAATCCCTAGAAGGAGTGGATGGAACTCAGATGGTGAGACTAACTCGCATGATCCTTAGTGGTCATGATGCAGCCAAAATGGTCGATGAATTCAAAGGAAATGTTCCAGAGCTGGGGGAATAGATCAAGGTGGGAAAGTACCGGCAGTCCGGCCTCAAAGAGATTGATGAGGATGGAATCTCCCACCTCCTCCAGACCTTCAATGATAACAAACAACAATAAAGTTTCTCCGGGGGCCGAAGAAAACCCAAACGTTTTGTATTCTTTATTCTTTTGGAACGTAAGTTCCTAGATCTCAGAGTCTAGGATCCTACATTTTGTATTCTTTCAGTGATCCATGTCCCGGTCCCCGAGGCCGACCGGTCACTTTCAAGCAGTTAATAAAGGTTGTCAAAGGTTGTCAGAAGATAGATAGCTACATCAAGGCATGTAGGATCGACAGTTGGTTTTCTGACAAATGACCTTCTCCAGGCGCCGCTTCAGATATACACCTGGCACATTGGAGACAGGGCACCGCATTTCCCATTTATGAGGCATGTAGCCTCAATCCCTAGGGAATCAGATTTCTTCCTTCTCTTTCTCAACTCTCTTCTCAAGGCTGATTCTTCCACTCTACCTTCTTTTCTTATTATTCTAACATGTCAGGCCTATTCCGTCTCTAGGTCTTTTGTAGGGTGGCGCAGGTAATACCAGCCCCTGGATAATATATTCTATTGTACAGCATAATGTAAAATAGGGTTAGGGTTAGGGTTAGATGAAAATGTGTATAAATAGTAAGACCGGCCCTTTTCCAAGGGTCGGTGAAATTGATGATTTTGCAGTCCACAAGTAATAGAGAAGGAATATTCTCGTTTCAAGTTACAGAGCTCAATGCTCCTTGGTCTTTAAGCGTCCAGTAGTTAGATGCTCCCTTGGAGCCACCATTGTATCATGCACTAGTACTTGCTAGAAGAAATATTAATGAAGAAGGGAGAGTTTTTGCAATGATGTTGTTGGCATTCAATCTTCTGAGTTAATAGTATTTTATGTTTTATGTTCTTCATGTCTTCTGCTCTGATATTTTAAGTAGATTAGCACCCTCTTTTTCCCTTACTACTGATAAAATATGAACTGATGGTTGTGTATTTCTTCGGTATTTAGTGTAGTATATTAGAGCATTATCAATGTATTGAATGTTTAAACATAAATTTAGGTAGATGAAACATTTCTAACTCTGTAAGATATTTTTTAGTTTATTTGCTAAGTGTAGAATTCGTGGAGAAACCTCACCTTCCTGAATCCCCAGAGAGAATGAGTTGAAGAAACTAGCTATCCCCCTCAAAAATAGTCACATCTCTCAACCGAGCCCCGCACCGTCGCGACGCAACACCTAGGTGCTTGGAGGCCCCGGGAATCCCATTTCCCCAGACAACCTTTGCAGGCGGAGTTGGCTGGTACCCCCGGTCCCCGGTGACAACTTATGACTGTTGGTAGACCCGGCCACCAAAGCCCTGTCAACACATTCATCAATATGACTTTTCTAATATCCTAAACACTAAGTGACAATCTAGATGAACATATTCTAGCTTGGAATCTAATTGAGTTATCTAGACGATTGATCGAAAAGACTTCATCTATTTTCCATCTCAAATTTTAAACTTCACGGTAGGTGGCACTTTAATAAGTGTACGCAAATTTTCAAGGCCCACGATGTTTAAATCATTAAACGTGACACTTAATCCTCAGAGGTGGCGCTTGGCTAATTAGGCAGCCTTTTAAATTCCTACGTGATTGTTTACATATCATAAGCGGCCTTTAAAAATTAGGGTTTTCTAGGTGGCTTTTTGATTATTTGGGTTGCAATTTTGCCCTAATTCTTAGGCGGCTAAGGATTGCTCCTACGCAGCTTTTTAACACATGGAGGTGTCTTTTCTCAGCCCTAAGTGACTCTTTATCTATCCTACGTGGCTTTTCACTAAATTTTACCTAGAAAGCATTAAAATCATGTATTAAATGCTATTTAAAGAGAAATAAATGCACTAGGAATGTTTGAACCACTTACCGGAGGCTTGTAGTCAGGAGGTCTCTGATATCAGCATGCTCACTTGAACCTATGCTCTCAAATATGGACCACCATTGTTGTCAATCGTCAGAGGCTCAGAGCAAAATCTCAATAGTAAAAAGTGAAAATGAATAGTAAATTTGGGTTTTCCAACCTATTTAAGCTATTTTACCCTATTTTCTGAGATTTTTGACCCAGTCAAACCAACTCTGCATATTTTGCACACTGGGGCATTTGTTCGACATCTTTCAGCATCATTGTTTATCAGAAATGCAATCATCTTGGATCTTTTTCTATCAGCAGTACTCATCAACTTTTTCACACCTAAGATCAATATGATTTCATTTCTGAGGGGGCATCATCATATCATCCAACTGGGATTCTGCATTATATCTTTTATCAAATTTGGGGCATTGAAAATTCAAAATTTATCAGTGAGGCATCAAATCAAACTTTATCAATCAGGGTTTCATATTAGGGTTTCATATCAGAGTTTCATATCAGGGTTTCATATCAGGTTTCATATCAGAGTTTCATATCAGGTTTTCATATCAGTCAATCAGCTCATCAGTATCAAATCAATGATCAGGACATCAAGCTTTCTTTGAATCAATGTGCTTCGCACATCAATTCAAACAAGGGCATTTGTAGACACCTAAAATTGACCAGGTGTATCTCAAGCATTCAAAATTGTAAATCTCAGCCAAATGCCTTAAAATCCCATCTCAATACATTAAAATGGATCAAATCAAAATAGACATTTATCAAGTCAAGTGGACAAAAATCAAATCAAATTAAAAGATCGAATAATCATGAAATCAAATAATTAAATTCAAGCCTAAAGGGATTAATCAAATTATGCAATTGATTTTAATCAATTAATTGTATAGTTCAAATCAAAAGGATAAAATCCAACCCATTCACCCTTCCATGGCTAAATTAATTAAATGATTGAGTTATTTAATTCCTAATTTCTTTGAGACAACCAACCAACTTTCCCTCCATCTAAGAACACCTCAAAGATTTTGACTTAACCAAAGTTTGATCATAGTCAACTCACTGTACCCCCTACCCTTGGAAAAATGCTATAAATACAAGCCATTTCCTTTGTGTTTGGGATCCAAGAATTTCAAGAGCAAAAGCATCCTTATTATAGGCATTTGGAGAGCATTTGAGAGCATTTGATCACATTTCAGCATTTGCATAGCATTTAGTATATCATGTTTAGGAGCATTTGTTATTTTCTAACACATCTTGGAGAATTTTGAGCATTTTAAGCTATATTTGAGCATTGTTTATCATTTATTTCTCATTCTAGGATTGTCCTTGGGAGAGATTAAGACTGAGAGATCTCTTAACAAAGCTTAGATAGAGAACCATGAGATGATATGGATTTTTAACTTCAATTCTTAGATTAAATAGTATTTTCTTTTCATAGAATTGTTGCTTATTATCCTAATTTCATGAAGGTGTTAATCTTACACACACACCCGGAGCCAAGCACAGGTCACGATCAAAGGACCCAATTCTTCCCCAAAACTAGCATCAACATCCAAGGTTCCTATCATTACTATTCCTAAACTAGCAGAAAAACACGTGGTTACTATTCCTGCAGCAAAGTATGACTTGGTAGACCAATTGCAATGAACCTCTGCCAAAATTTCCATTTTTGAGTTTCTCAAAATATCCACAGTGCATAGGGAAATCCTGGAACAAGTCTTACACACTACAAATGTACCAAAGGACCTTGATATAAATAAATTCCATGCGATGGTCAATCACATCTCAGTGCCACATTATCTCTCCTTTTTTTAAGAGGATGATACATCATTGTAACATCCACATAATCAACCCCTCCATATTGAAGTCCTCATTCATAAATCCTATGTTATATGCGTGTTGATAGATGGAAGCACACGATTGAATATTTGTACACTTAATCTAATCATGAAATTGGGTCTCTCAGAATAGACCATTGACTCTAGAAGAAAAATAAATATAAGCTTATGGTGAGGAAGAAAGATCCTCTAAAGGTCTTATTGTTCTACCCATTCGAGTCAGACCAATTGAAAGGAATTTCATATGTCAAGTTCTTGATCTACCCCTAGCATAAAATATCCTATTAGGGAGACCATGGATTCAAAAAATGCAAGTTGTGTCATTTACTTACCACCAGTGTATCAAGTTCCCACATAATGGGGTGGAAGTGACAATTCCTGCAGATGCTAATTATACTTGTAAAAATATCAAAGAAGGTAGTATGATTCCACATAACAAAGAGGCTATGGATGAGATCTCTCCTGAGACTACCAAGGACATGGTTATGAATAATTTTGGCAAAACCTTAAAACTTCAAGAAACAGGTATGGGAGAATACAAACTAGACCTGAATCCATCACTGACAGAACTTTCGGTGTCACCAAGATCCTATGGAAAACCTTCCTCGAGATTCACCCCTACTACATCCAAGGAGCCAGAAATCCACAAAGCAACTGGCATGGTAAAGGCATCCACATCTTCTTTAGATAACACAGAAGAATAGGCAGTCTTGGACTGGATTTACAAAGGAGAAGTGAAGGTCAAAAATGTAAAGATATATCCAAAATAGTATGGTAAAGGATATGACCTCTTCAAGCAAATGGGATACAAAGGAAAGGGACCTCTAAGTGACATAGGAAGAGAACTTATTGAACCTGTACACATGGAGTTTAGGAATACTAGAGACAAAACATGACTAGGTTTTAATATTAAATCTGACAAACCTGCTTCAAAAGATAGTCTGGTCTCTGACAAAGGGAGTGATGAAACAGATGAGATAGAACTAGAGCCATGGTCCTATGAAATGTTATTACATGTTGGCATAGAGAATCCCAACTATCAAGGAGAGCGCTATGTACCAAGATTTGAGGTACCACAAGATCTTCACACCCCTTTGTTAACACAACCTCCTATTCAAGAGGTAGGAGACATAACAATAGTTGATCCAGAGATATCATTAATAGCAACAGTTACTCAAGACACACCTCAACAATAGGATTTACATCCTACCTGGGGGCAGTTATTCACAATCACACATGTACTTGATCTACCGCACTTTGATCCACAGATAGCTAATCGAGTACACCTGATAACTATTGCTGAATACTTAAACAGATTTAATGAAAAAATCACTGACTCTCATGATTATGAATGTGATGAGCTATCTGTCGCCACAGAAGACATTGAAATAGATACAATTCATATGTTTGCGGCTCCCTCAGCACCTTGTGAACATTCTAACACTACTCCCAACAACACTAATATTCTTGAAATAGAGGAAGAGTTCATCATCCCTGTCATTCATGGAGAGACTGGTGCTTTCCTAAGTCTAGAAGAAGTTTAGAGGTGACAAGAAAGAATCCTCCTTTTACGGAGAGATGAAGATGACAATTCCAATGACGAGTCACTAGAGTTTGGTCCAATAACTAACAACAACCTTTTTTATGATGATCTAATTCTTATTAATCTAAACATTAAATAAATTTACTTAACAGAACATGTCATGTCAGTTAATAGTCTTGATGATAACGCGATGTTGTCCTTTCCAAAGTCTGACTCCCTATCCCTAATAAACCCAGATCTAATTGATTGGACTAATACAGACCCTACTCCTATTCTCAACTTCCCCAATGACTACAACTTGGCCTGCTATCTCAATTCTTGTGAACCTTACCCTTCTTCTACCAATGCAAGGAGCGTGAACATGTCATAGGAGGATATCAAGTTTCTTAGTCAAAATTTTAAAAATAAAAAGAAAAAGGGAACTGACGGTGAAAACGACGTTGAGGCAGTGTCAGATTCTAAAATAGTAAATACAAAAGATGTATCCAATGGTGAAAACCTCTCAGAGGCACCAAAGGATGAGATTCTTGATGTCCTCCCCAAGCACTTTCAGGAAAGGTCTTCAGTTCTAATAGAACCAACACAACTAGTTAATCTGGGCACAATTGAAGATCCTCAAATAGTACACCTGGCACAATCTCTGTCAGAAGAGGAGAAGACACAGTTTACAGAGTTCCTGAGGGAAAAGAAGATCAACTTTGCATGGTCTTATATGGATATGCCTGGAATAGATCCTAATCTAATCATGCACCACTTATCTATAGCTCCTGGAATCAAGCCCATGAAACAAAAACTTAGAAAGATGCATCCTCATGTTGCATTTCTAGTAAAAGTAGAGCTAGAGAAATTGTTGAAATTTGGATTTATCAGAGTCATTGCCTACACAGAATGGATCTCTAATGTGGTCCCAGTATCTAAATCTGATAAATCTATCAGCATATGTATGGACTTCAGAGACATAAACAAGGCATGTCCTAAGGATGACTTCTCGCTACCTAACATTGACATGATTATAGACCTCATAGTAGGCTACCAAATGTATTCCTTAATGGATGGTTTCTCAGGCTATAATCAGATACAAATTTCCCCTGAGGATCAAGAGAAGACTGCATTTACATGCGCATGAGAAAAATTTTGCTGGAACATCATGCCATTTGGGTTAAAGAATGCCGGTGCCACACATCAAAGAGAAATGAATACTATATTCCACGATATGATGCATAAAAACATGGAGGATTATGTGGATGACACCTTAGCTAAATCCAAAGAAAGGAGTACTCATATTGCTGATTTATGAAAGATATTAGATCGAATGGAGCAATTTCAACTCTAGCTCAATCCAAAGAAGTGTGCCTTTACGGTCCAATCAAGAAAGCTCTTAGGGTTTATAGTTTTAGCAAAGGGAATTGAGGTAAATCCTACAAAGGTCAAAGCTATTCTAGAGATGACTCCTCCATGCAACATCAGTCAAATGAGGACATTACAAGGGAGACTTCAATCAATCAGGAGGTTTATGTCACAACTTGCTGACAGAGCACAACCATTTACCAAACTACTACATAAACGAGTCACCTTCAAATGAGATGAGCACTATGAAGTCCACTTCAGAGAATTAAAAGGGTACCTGGCTACTCCTCCTATTCTTATGGCACCTATTCATGGAAAACCATTACTCCTGTATATTTCAGCTACAACTACATCATTAGGAGTATTATTAGCACAAGAGGATGAAACAAAGAAAGAAATAGCTATCTACTACATCAGTAGAATGCTAGTCTCATATGAGCTCAATTACAACATTATTGAAAAAGCATGCTTAGCAGTTGTCTTCGCATCACAAAAATTGAGACACTACATGCTCTCACATACAGTAAGGCTCATTGCTAAGATTGATCCTCTGAAGTACCTTTTGATAAAAATAGCATTAACAGAGCATCTGGCAAAATGGGTCCTCAGTCTAAGTGAATTTGACATTGAGTATGTAGACAGGAGGGCTATTAAAGACAAGTCCTCACAAATCAACTAGCTAATTCACCCCTTCAAGATGATGAACCTTTAAGGATTGAATTCCTTGATGAGACCATTATGCATCTAACTGAGTACCCATGGAAGATGTACTTTGATGGTTATTTCATGCAACAAGGCTCTGGGGCAGGAGTTCTATTCATAACTCCTCAAGGCTACAAGATACCCAAGTCTTACAAATTGATGTTTCCATACACGAACAACATTTCTGAATATGAGGCACTGGTAAACGGTCTTAAGCTTTCCATGGAGTGGAAGATTATATAGTTACATGTGTATGGTGACTCCCAGCTCATTATCAATCAAGTCAATGGAGATTATCAAATGAAAGATGAAAATTTGACACCCTATAAGTAACTGGTTAACGACTTAAAGAAGTACTTTGTCTTCATCACATTCCAGTAGATACCTAGAACAAAGAACAAAGTTGCAGATGCTATGGCTACATTAGCGTCCATGTTACAACTGGAAGAACATCAATTTTGCTATGAATTCTTGGTGGAAGAACTCTCCTATCCTGCCTTTGATACCCCTGAATACCAAGTGATCTATGCTTTGAACACCCCCAACAAATCTCGGTATGCCAATATCATTGCCTATCTCACTAACCAAACTATTCCTAATGATCTATCCATAAATGATAAAAGAGCCTTGATTAGGACAACATCGCGTTATATCCTTATAACTAATAATTTATATTGACGAGGTCTTGACGGTACGCTTCTTAGATGTTTACAACTCAAAGAGTCAGATTGCGTGTTAAAAGAAGCCCACAAAGGTGTATGTGGATCATATTCAAATGACTTTTCACTAGAAAAGAAACTACTACAAGTAGGTTATTACTAGCCTACCATGGAAAAAGATGCTATTTAGTTTTCCAAAACATGTCTTAAATGTCAAACACATGGAAATCTCATCCATGCTCCTGCCAGAGAACTTATACCTTTCATTACACATTGGCCATTTCAGCAATGGACCTTTGACTTGGTTGGACAAATATATCCCAATTCTTCAAATGGACACAAGTTCATCATTATGGCCACTGAGTATTTTACGAAGTGGGTTGAGGTTGTGTCGCTAATAAAAGCCACTAGAAAACATGTGGCTATCTTAATTCTGAACTACATTATCTGTAGATATGGGATACCCTCTTCAATTGTAATAGACAATGGGGGCCAATTTAAAAATCAAGACATTGATGACCTTTGTGAACAGTTCCACATCACTCAACATTGCTCCTCAATCTATTATCCTCAAGGTAATGGACAGGCTGAGGCATCTAATAAGAATATTCTCAAAATCCTACACCAAACTGTAAGTAAGTCTTGAAGGGAATGGCATCTACAACTGACATTGGCACTAAAGGCCTACAGAAAAAGCATCAAAACACCAACTAGAGACATGTCATTTTCTCTAGTCTATTGTGTTGAAGCAGTACTACCTATTGAGGTTGAAATCCCAACTTTGTAGATATCTTTACAAGGTCTTGTTACCGATGATAAGTACCGCATAGATAGGGTGAATTCTTTAGACCTACTTGATGAGTGCAGACAACAGGTGTTCAATCATCTGAAGGTGTACCAAGCGCGTATGTCCAAAGGCTACAACAAGAAGGTCAAACCATGAAAATTTGAAGTGGGGGATCTCATCTTAAAGGAGAATCCTAAGAACCAGCCCAACAGAGAACAAAAGGGAAAATTTGAACCTAATTGGCTGGGACCTTATGTTATCACTGCTACTTTTGGGACTGGAGCTTATCAATTGGCTACATTTGAGTGAGACATTCTTCTAAATCCTATCAATACTCTACATTTGAAGTGGTTCTACGCTTGATGTTCAGCTAGCAGAGCCTGTACAGTGAAATAGTTCTCAAAAAATATAAAAAATGTTCAAAAATTGATCCTGAAGAAATCCAAAAACAATGGAAAAAGTCCTGAAGAAAGGTATCTTTGGTGAAAACATGGTAAATAGGCGTCGTAATACTACAAAAACATTCAAAAAAGAAAAAATAGAAAAAAAATTGAAAAAGAGAAAAGTGCCTTGATGACAACCTGGTAAAAAAGGCATCCTGGTAGCAAAAAGAATAAAGTTTTTTCCAAGTGGTGAAAACCTGGCAATCAGGCATCACTTGTATTATGTGCTCCATCGATCAATACCTTACTGATACTAAGCCTTCATGATTACACCTGTGCTAAAATGTTGACTTTGTTTCCTACACAAATATCTTATCCTTGCTTGGGATTTGTTTGTATTTCTATCTAAGGATCAAGTCATTCTGCACTGGGGGCATCTTTGCCAGTCTGATAGGTTGTGTCTGCTAGGTCATCATAGGATGGTTTGTCTTGTGATACAATTCTTCTTGATACTTTCACCAAACTATTACTTTCATGACACAAGGATAACACAAACATTGTGCTACTATAAACGGTGTTCCTATGACCTACATGGGGTTGCAAACAGGAATAACATTGTACACAGACATGGAACACATATTTCTTGAATTCCAAACTTTTGATTGTTTAATCTCTACTACACTTGAAAAATGAATCAATAGTATTTCTCAATATTACCTAAACATAGTATTATCTTGGTATGATTATGACTCTTTTATGTAACCATGATGTTTTCACTGGGAGCATCTGAGAAGTTATAAGTTTTATTTGATTGGTTCACAATTGATAGTTGTTATGTCTTCCGAGTTACTCCATGATGTCTGCACAAAGACAAAGAGTCGCGAGGACAGGGGCATAATGTTTTCTTGGTTTTTCTACATATAGTGATTTTTCCAAATGATCCTATAAATTCCACTTAACTTAGATGTTTATGGTAAGAGTTGCCACTATGGGGGGATAGATGCATATATCTTGATCTTCGTTATGTGTAAACTACAGTGAGGTTGGAACAATTTTCTTGTCTATTTTTCTAATTCAAATTCTCACTGAGGTATGCGAAGCATAATGTACCCAAGGATATGAATTTTCAAGGTCATTATGGGTCCAATATCTTTCCTTACACAGAGTCTGATATATTAAAAAGGAAGGTGACTATCGTGTTATCCTGGCTTCTATGCCTTGATACCTAAGTCTATTTCTGACATTTCAATACAACATAGTATTCATACTTTCATAATATCAGTGGGTATTAGTGATGGTTGTACTATCAAGGGGTCTCCATTCTGAAAAGCACCCAATGATGATAAAAAGATACAATATCTACAAATTAGTGACAAGTCCTAAGAGTCTGCATATAACTACATTTAAAGCTTGCATGATGCATTGGTGAAAGAAGTTAATAGCATAGGGAAATTTGTGCTCCAAAATGATTTCTATTTTCTTCTTCTAAATCCAAGTTAATTACATCCATTTACTATTACTGATATCAATATCGTTACACATCCATAGCATACATTTTGCATTCATAAAATGAGACATAAAGAAAATACAAAAATAAAGCATTTATGCGCTTCATTTCTATATCCTAAGTGCATCCATACATTTTACTTGCATAAGAAAAACTCAAAAACATGCATCCACATAATCACATAGAATCATTTGAAACATATTTATATCAGTGATAAAACCAAAAATGCATAAATGATGTCATCATCTAAATCTAACTCATTATATGACCAAGATATAATCACATGTGCAAATAAATCTATCAAAGCAGAGAGAACTCATGAAACATGTCAGAATCAGAAATAGCAACATCAGATATATATCTTAAACATGGTACAGATCAAAATATGACAAAATTCTACATAAAGAGTATCAAAAAATTAGAAAGAATCAGATATATATGTGTCAAATACAAAAGAAAGACCTCAAAAGGATCCAGATATACAATGTACATGTATAACAAAATACAAAATCAGCTCTGGCTACCCCCCCTCTCCCTGATCTGGAGGAGGAGGAGGAGGTGGTACGAATGGAGGAGGAGGAGACATCACCCCCTCTGACTACTGGGACAACCATGAAAATGACACCGCTCTCTGTCCCTCTGGCACTGCTGCATGATAAAGAGTGTAATAATAAGTTGCTCTCTGGCCCTGGTGAACAACAGTATGAGCTTGCATATCTCACTTTGTCTTGAGTCTCTCCATTTGTCTATCCCTATCTGCAAGAAATGCATCTGATATATCAATCCTCAACTCCGCTACAGTGAGCCTACCCTCTAGAGTTGTGATATGTGCCCTAAGATGCTCTCTCTCCTGCTCACACTAAGAAAGTGGGTCTCCATCTCTACCAGAACCCCTACCAGAATCCTATCTTGAAGGCCTATCCTGATATCTATTGTGTGATCTGTCAGGCTATCTCTGTTACTGCTATCTCTACTGCCTCTGGTGATCTCCTGTCAGTAATGGACATGGATCTATCTAGGGAGAAACAAATCTAAATTGGGTGCACTGACCCTCTCCACTACCACTGGAAACATTTGTGTGACCACCCACAACACCACCACCCCTTTCATCTCCACCATCATCCCCCTCATCTAGAGGAGGATGTCTCCCATCCCTACCTCCATCTCTATCACCATCTCTCCCTCCATGCCTACCGGCGCCCCTACCTCTCTAAGCTCTTCCTCTCCCTCTAGCGAAATGATCATCTGGATCATAATCTAGTGGCTCCTCTAAATGACGAATGACCTCCTTTGGCAATGTGAATCAAGGGAATGGATGTTGAAGCATCTCTGCTATGTATCCATCTGAGCAACCTACATCTGCAACATCCAGATGGAGATCCCAATCTACCCCAATCATGTCTTTGATCTCTTGGTGGGTGGTCTCATATCTCAGTTGGGCACCCCATAATGGTGCCTCATCACGGATCTAGGCATATACAGTAATGTCATGTGTCTTGCCCTACCATCGGTCGTACTGTCTTAGAACTTGGGTATGCACAAACTACTCTATGATATATCTAGTCCTCCCAATGAGGTACCTGCTCTGAAACAAAAATGGAACCTGTCGAGAATCTGAGGTCCACTCCTCACAATCTAAATATGGCCGCCAGAAAACCTCTATCTTGTCATCAAAAAGTCATCGCCAATACTCTACCTTGCCCAGATGAGGCTGCTGAATAAGACCTACATACATATATTCATAAGCCTGCTCAAGTGCTCACTTCCTATCTACTATCGGTCATGTAACGGGGATGTGCTCCCAGGTCCAGATCTGAAGAATCAATATACCCACGATCATGCTTCGGGTATAGTGGTACACAATCTTATGTAACTCTTGATATGTGTGGGCTAAAATGCAACTGCCCCATGCAAATATTTGTCTATGGACGACCATATACTCTTGCATGTCCACCCATCTGACCATGAGCCCATGCTGTCTTCTGTCTGGCATCAGGATGCCACCAATCAAACCTGCTAAGTACACAAATAATCGATCATAATGATCGATCATATAGTCCCATGAAAGGTATCTCTGATCGATGGTGTCATCCTGGAAATACCAACGAGTTGCTCCAATCACCACAACAACATTCACCTCAAAGCGCACCTCGTGACCAATAATAGGAACACGCAATATGCGCCACACGTCCTCTGGAGTCACTGTCATCTCCCCGGTCAGGAGATGGAAGGTATTGTGCTCTAAGTTCCATCTCTCGGCAAGAGCAGTCAACAACCCTCAATTTAGCCCTATATCGGGTAAATCAATCAACGATTGTAATTTGCGATGGATCACTGTCGCCTACTCATCATCTGAGAGCAGTCCAGACAAGGCAAGCACATGACCTGGATATGTGCCTCTAAATGCAAATACCTCAAAATATACATGTTTCGACACATACCAATATATATCAGTGCTCTATCTACAACAAAGATGTCGACTCCTGATCAGCTAAGTAATTCAAGGTCTGCGACAAGCAAACATGTCAAAATGGATAAGTTTCTAAGTCTAAAAATGAGATGTGATCCTAGAAATATAGGATGTGATTGAAACCATAGGGTGTGATCCCCAAAATACAGTATGCGACCCTAAAAGCAGGGTACGATCCTGAAAGGATAGGAAACGACGCAGGCCAGAATTCAACTTAAAAACTAAGCTAAAACAACAAAACATGATGCGATCCAAGAAATCCTAGATGTGATGGAGAAATCTAGTAAAACTAGATACGATCTAGGAAATACCCGTTATGACATGGGTTTGACAAGGTGCAATTTGAAATCCCTGATGCAACCCAAAATTCAAAAGGCTATAAAAGCTGTAAAAATGCATGAAATTCAAAATTGAAAAATTCACAAGGTAGTTTTACGAGCACTTACCGAAGGTGGGTAGTCGGTCGGGTGTTGATGTCATCGGCTAAGCTCAAAATGATGCTTCCTAATGGGGACCACCATCTTCTCTGCAGAGCTCTCAAATTTACTATGGATAAAAGTGAAAATAAATAGTAAAATGGTAATTTTTGAGGCTTATATTGGTCTTTTGAGCAATTTAGGAGTTCTGAAACTCCTCTCAGGCAACTAAAACTACATTTCTATTCTCTATTTGATCAATTGGGAACCAAATCAAAGGTTCCTAAGGTATTTTATGTAGCACAGTAACATTTTTACGATAACTCTTGAAAATGCAGACTTGCTCCATTTGTTCTGAAAATCTGTCAAAATGCACATTTTCTCATAAATATTGGTCCAACATCATTTTATCAATCCCACCACTCACATTTTTTGTGTAATTAACTTGGTTCTCATGTGTTTACTCTTAAATACACCACCTTTTTCACTTCTTCTATTCCATTCTTTCTCATCCTACCACTTCTTGCAAGTGATACGTTCTTTCCACTGAGGGATTTTATTCTTTTCCTTCAATTTCATTCCTGAGGGGGCATGATCACACTATCATCAATCAAATTTTTGCTCAAAACAACATCAAAAATGACTTCATTATCAAACAAATAGGGGCATGACAATTTCCTTGACTAAGTCAGAACTATTGGATAGAAAGCTTTGGTTCTCATAAGCTAGATATCTTGTGTTTCCTCATTTTAAAAGATTCTTATTTAAGCTCCTGGAAGATTCATACTGGCTTTTGGATGAAAACCAAGTTCAGAATCAGTATTATCAATCTTTGGACGACAACCAAGTTCAAAATTGGTATTTTAAAAAAAATATTTTATTGACCTTTGGATGACAACCAAGTTCAAATTCAATTCTATCAGTTTAGTTTGATCAAGTGCGAGACTGATCTCATCAGGCATTTCGTTCGATCGTGAGCGAAATTCTCAACCTTTCTAAAGTCAAAATCAAAAACTTTCTTTGAATCAATGTGCTGCTCACACATCAATTCAAAGAGGGGCAAATGTAACCACCTGGATTTGGTCTTCTCTGACCATAGACCCTATTTTCCCTAAGTGTGATCATACCCCCAATTATGTCACGACAATGTTACATTGGCATAATTCATTTTTTTAGATTTAATGTCCTAGGTGATTTTTATCACTAAATTATATTAACTACTACAACCATATAATTCAAATCAATTCAAACCAATTAAAACAAATCAAGTTTAAAACATGGCTATAGTATTTAATCATAAAAGAATTAAATAAAACCTTAAATCAATTGCTCACTTGCAAATGAACCCATTCCCCTAGCCTAAATTAATTTAATTAAATTGGCTATAGTCCTATTGATTATTAAAAAGCAATTAAGTATTTAAATAATTAATATCCCTATTTTTTAATGAATTAAATAAGTTTTATTCATTTCATTAATATTCATCTAAACCCCTAACCTAACCCACTTCAACCACTTTGACTCTGGGTTCAAACCTATCCCAACCCATTCACTCTTGCTAAATCTAATTCTAATCCTAATTCTATCCTAACCCACCTCCTAATGTTGTCACATTCCATTAAGAAATGATTAAGGACTCCACCCACTTGAGAAAGTCAAAGAATCTCAAGATTCCTTTCCTCAAGCCCACCTTTTCAAGCTTTCCTTACACCCTTCCCATGCTTCTTTAAGGCTCTCATTAATGCCTCATTAATGTAGATTCCTTAAGCCCATGTCTCCACCATGCCTATTGAATGCCTTTGGCATTTATTTCCTCTTACACACCATTAATGAGTTTTTCAACTCCATTAATGCACCTTGTCCCCCCTCTCTCTCTCCTCATTCTTCTATAAATAGAAGGTGTTTTTGAGAACAAATAAGCCCATAACTTATATTGAAAATGCATTGTTATGCTACTAGGATCCATATAGACTCATATTTCATTTAGTTTCTCATGTTCATGCATTGTTATTATGTTCATTTTTAGAGTTAAATATGCATGTTTTCTTATCATTTAGTTTGTTTTAACTCAAATCTTTCATGCTAAATCGTATATGTCACTGATAGTAGCATAATCTGAGGGCTATTGTGTTGCTTATCATACTCCTCTTAGTTAGAAAGCAATAGGTCAATTTTAGTATTTTATACGCTCTTCTAACCATGTTTTCCACTAACGCAATGACCTATTGAAGTGTTGTGTCTCTCTTAACAGGTACAAAAATCACACACACAAATACCATCCATAAATTTCCAAATTAATAATTAGAAATCATTTTTCACTTTTTTTTCTTTAAAATGCAACCAAGGTTGTGAAAAATATTTCTTAATAATAATATAAGGGTACATATATGGCTAGCCATGGCCATGGTGCATATATTGCATTTGCATACATTTTGTTAGCCAAACTACTACATACTAGTTTTTAAGACCACTACCAAAAACAAAATCTACTCCACTATTGAAGATGGTAGACAAAGCCACATAGGGCCATTAGATTGCTCACCCCACCTAACAAAGTGAAAAATATGCTACTCTATTTATTACACAATTGGGGGTTCCTTCATAGTGGTCATCTACTCTGAATGCATGTCTAGTGAAGGCATAGGTAGTACATAATGAGGAGAGGAGGCCATATTATCTTTTGGAGAAGCTTAGGAGTGATCAGATTTCTTGAGGGAATTTGGAGGAATAACATAGTGTTGATATTCAAATCCAAACCACCATGTCATTTTTTCGGTAGCATGAGTCCCCAAATCCAGTTTCTTATGGCATTGAGAAGAAGAATGTTCCATCGAGAAATGTTTCTTTCGTTTGAAAGCTATCCTAGCACTTTCACCCAAAGAAGGTGCAAGGGATACACCGTTAGGTGTTTGATTTGAAAGTATAAATAGATCTTTACATAATGAAAGGAAGCATATACAATTATCAAATGCATCTGTATCATACACTAGCAATTCTAATGGTCGCCTAATACTAAAAGAGAACAAGTACATAGAATTTTAGCATTCACTAATTTTATTATTTATTGTTCACTTGTTAAGATTGTATTTTTTTATGGTGAAAATTAACAGTCCATGGAATTTATACATACAATTTTTGTGTACGCTGCTAAATGATATTATGATGGCTATGCCAACATTCTCATTTAAATGGTTATATAATGCATGATATCGGTAGCCTTTTGAGTTGGCATTATGAATTTATATGCACACCACAACTTGAAAGTGTGGGTTTGGTCTCAAAACAATGTTAGGATCTACTTTGTAAGAAATTAGTTTGTCATGTGGTTGCTTTAGTTCTATGGTCACATCAAAGTAATCTCAGAAGTGGCTTGCAGGGTTTAAAAATGACTTGAGCTTTTCTTTGAAGGAACAACTTAAGTTAATAATTTGTTCTTAACTTTTGTTACAAATACCCCCGTATAAATATTTTTTGATGTAAACGTAGCTAAGTATTTGTGAGGACTCTGAAATAACAACATAGAAGAATATCAACACAATTTGGGATTGATCAATTGAATCTCTTTGAAAACTTGAATGTCATCAAATGAAGTACAAAGGGATTTTAAAAGAAAGGCATCCTCTTTGGATTTAACCACAATTGTAGCAAGCAACAATCCAATTGACTTATTGCTTGACTATTCCAAAAATCTACATCATATTTTCTCCAGAAGTTACTTGTTTAAACTTTCCCATGATATGGGTTGGTACTAATAAAGGACCACCTTTGCATGAATAACTGATTCACTTTTGGAACAACCCTGAGCCGTCTTTGCATTATACTATTGCTTGAATCTATTTGCAAGGATACATTAACCTTGGTTTTCAAGTTATTTTTGTAGCTCAACCACAACCAAGTGATGAAAAAAGGTGATGTTATGTTTGTAAAATCTAAACATGAGCTCCTCCATCAGGAAAATGAGTTTCTGGCCTACTGCTTGACATTTTTTGAATGACAAATAATCTCCATTTCTTGTCTTTTATTATTAGTTTCTTAGGATTTCAATTCTTGAATTCAAGAATCAAATTATTTAGTGGCATTAGTTGAGTGGCCTAGATGAAAGGTATATAGATCTGTGACATTAAAGATTGGAATGATACCTATGCTCATTGGTAGTTTAATCTCATAAGAATTTTGAGTAAACTGACTTAGAATTCTAAAGGGTAAAATCTTTTTAATGTCTGTTTTTGGATATTAAAGATTGGAAAGATACTTCCAATCTTTAGAATTCAACATGGAAGGTATATAGATTTGTGAAATTATAGATTGGAGAGATACCTATGCCTTCGAAAGTTTAATCTCATAAGCATTTTGAGGAAATTGGCTTATAATTCTACATGGCCCAAATCTTTTTAATGTATGTTTTTGGAAAGCTCCAATTCTCAAGTGCACTAGTGTAGACCTTATGGAAAGACATGTTGTCAATTAGTGTTAAAACACTTAGTCATCCAGTATTTCCTGAGTGATCAATGTGACCCAAGTGATCAGTATCGCCCGAGTGATCAGTGTGACCCAAGTGACCAGCATCGCCCGAGTGATCAATATTGCCCGAGTAACCAGTATCGCCCAAGTGATCAGCATATTTCTCGAGTATCATTTTGTCACCTGAGTAGACTTCTGGACCCGAGTGATAGTATTGGGCCGACTTTACATATATTATTTTATATCATTATGTCTAATGGAAGCCGAATTATGAAGTTATTTATTTTTGGATAAGATATATACATATAAGATATTTTGTTTATCCAAAATATGTAGTAGAAGTATACATGCAAATATGAAGTGGCATATTGATTAGAAGATTGCAGAAGTATAAAGTACAGCAGAGACTCATCCATCACAGTCAGGTGATTAGTTATAAATCAAAGGATCTTATTCGTCAAATCAGAGTTGCCTAAGTAGATCATCTACTGGTTCATTCTAACAGGTGGATCAACAAAATCCTCTAACCAGGTGGACCTAACAATCCTTTGTAAATATCTTAAAGGAGTTACATTACTTATTGTATTGTATCAAATCCTTTAACAACGTGGACTTAGCAGTCCTTATTTCTCCTAACAGGGCACGCCATCAGAAGTGGTCAATGTAAGCTCTAATAGGCTAAATTCATACTATAATACTAAATCTTGTGGGTACTATCCCCACCCCAGTTTTACTTTCTATTTGGAAGGTTTCTGGGTAACTAAATATTGTGTTATGTGTTATGAATGATTATTTCTTTTCTATGCATGCAATCAGATAAGATAATATAATTGAGGTTAAAGAAGAATAAGTTTTATTGGTTCCAGATTCACCCACCCCCCTCTCAGTCACATTGCATATAATATATTTCCAGCAATTGGTATCAGAGCTAAAGGTTCTCTCTATAGAAGTTTAACATCTTGAGCAAAGATTAGAGGCAATGGAAATATACAGACTGGAGAAATCCATTGAGAATGAAAAGATAGATCTACAAATGGCCATGGATCAGATCAAGAAACTCAAGGAACAACTCTCTCTTTCCCTGAAAAGAAGAAAAGATTTACCAGTACAAATGAGTGAAAATAATTACATAGAAGAAAGAATTGAAGAATTTTGCAAAGATAGAAGTTCTAAAGAAGTTGATGTAGCCATTGAAGACTTGCTTTCAAAGAATCTCAATCTACATGAAGAAATCAAAAAGTTGAAAAGAGAACAAGCAGTTCATTTAGTTAGATTGTGTGAAGTCGTAGAAAAAAAGAATCAAGTAGAAGATGACAAAAATTTGGCACAAGATGATAAGAGATTGCTGAGTACAATATTATCTAAGAAAAATAAAATGAAATCCATCATTTTTCACTCCAGCAAGTAGATTTGGCAAATCAACTCAATAATGCAAATCAAGAAGTTGTCAACCTAAGAATAGAAAATGAAAGACTGCAAAATGATCTCAACACTGAAAGAAAAACCAATGAAAGTATGATGAATTCACAAGGTAGTACAGATCAGTCAACATAAATCAGACATCATGGACAGACTAGACTAGGTTATATTGAACAAGGTGAATCCTCAAAGCAAGGAGCTCAAAATAACATGAAACCTACTTGTAACCATTGTGGTAAGTTAGGGCATACATCAAATAAATGTTGGAGCAATGGAAAATAAAAGTTTAATGGAAAATTTTATAGTTGCAACAAGCATGGACATAGAGCAAGAGAATGCACTGAAAAACCTAAGTTTGAAGGAAAATGTTTCAAATGTAACAAACAAGGTCATAGATCCTCCCAGTGGAGAACTAAGAAATGGAACCCTACTGAACAACTAGGAAAAGAAATTTTTGGTTGGGATTAAAACACATGGTACAGATGTTGTCACTATGGAGAGTATGGATACATTAGTGCAAATTGTACAAAAACTCACCTCCGAAGAATAAATCCTACTAAGAGATGTTATGTGTGTAATCAACTCGGTCATATAAGAAAGAATTGCATGAATAGAGAAAAAGGGGATACTGGTTTTGAGAAAGGAAAAGCAAAGGTCTCAAAAATCATAATTTAGATGAATAAACAATGGGTAAGGAAATCCTCTCAAAGTTCAGACCAAAACAATGAAGGATCAAATGGCACCCAAGATAGTGAGTTGGGTGGATCTACCATCAAAGAATAGAGAAGCAAGGAAATGAATGGAACTACCCATTCAAGCTATCACATATCAGTTCCAGATATGCTAGAAAGTCCAAATCTATATATTGATGCATTAGGACATATTATGGTGCTAACCAAGTCAAAATCTCAGTTGCACCCGAGCTACTCTAGCTTAACTGAGCTGAGTCAGAAGTTAGTTTTTGCCGAGCTTTCGAGTAAACCTGGGAGAACTACCTGAGCTATGCCAGCTACTATGTATGGAGAATTTAATGAAATAATTTGGTAAAAATTCTTATAAATGATGAATTGAAAAGGTTTATTTTTAAAAGATTTTAGTTTGCAAAGCAAATCAAAGCCCTTAGCGATTCAGAGTGAATTTGTGTTTGGAAGCGAAGTTTGATCAAATTCTCTGAGCGATATGGCATCCACATCCAGTAGAAAAGTTAAGAAAGGATCAGAGATGTTGGTGAGAAAGTTGTCTGTAACCCTCCAGATTTTAAGCTTCATCCGACAGTAGCAGAGGAAATAGATCTGTTGGAGCTCATTCCCTAATTCCTCCAAGGGTATTACCGGTAAATGAAATTCAAAGCTTCTATCATTGTAACATCCAGGAGCTTGGAATAATTGAGATGAATCAAGAATATGATAAATTGTGTGTAGGCGGGAATCTAAAGCCCGAGAACAAGCATCTTGAGGTTAAAGGTTTAACCCACATCCTACACATGTAGAAGAATTTCCAAATCAAATGGATTAGATTTGTTCATAGCCGTGTTCATGACATACAACTATGGTTGGAACAACCTGTAAAGATCACAAAGACAATGATACACCGAGTAACAGGGTATCCCATGCTCAAAAAATCTATAGCTACCAAAACCCTAACCAGAGATAAGGTAGCTGAGTTAACTCTTGCCGAGTGGGATGACAGAGGCATAAGACTAAATAGAGTTACTGACATGGAATTGAAGTTTGGAATTCATGTGATAGCTCACAAGATATATAGTTCCAGTAGACCAAATAGTGTACCGTGTGAAGCTGTGGACTTAGCATACAAGGTGGTAAAGAAAAATCTGGTATTTGACCTAGCCAAGTTGCAACTCATCCATCTAAGAAAGAATATGGAAAACATCCAGGAATTTAAGAAAAATCCATGTAAGTTTGGTTCTCTCCTAGTCTACATATTATTTTATATTCATAAATTCTTTCCCTCCAAGGGCACAGTAGTATGGAAGAAGGATAGACCCAGAATTCATCAGATAAATGAATTCATAGCTGAGTTAGGAGATAATTTTGAGAATATCATGGATGGATATTTTGAGAATTTTAGACAGAAGATGCAGAGTAGATACAGGATTCCAAAACAACTAGTTGAAGATTACAAGGATAATATTTGTTTCCTAGTTGACTATGATAAGGTTTACATACAAGATATAAAGCCTAGAGTTGCATGGGTGAAACCTTTTGCATATGAGGTTAACATAGATGAGACTAAGAACATAATTGAGGCTCTTGTGAATGAACCTGTCAATCCCAAGGCACCTTATTCTGTAACCTATGAAGAAGAAAAAAGAAGGATATCTATAGAGACAGAGATTCCTAAAATTCTAAAAAGAGGAAAGAAAAGGATGGAACAGTTTGGAAAGAAGTATGGAAAGACTTCAGACTCTCCTTCTATCACTGAGAGTAAAAAGGATACAGTTATGATAGAAGATGACATATCTCAAGAGGAAGAGGAAGAGGTAGAAGTAGAGCCTCTTAATAAGAAAAGGGGCTAACTCTCAAGAAAACACCTAAGGCCTATTGTTCCCTTTTCTTGCTGTCATAATACATACTCCTCAAAGGATTGACTCTATTTATCCCTGACACTGATCAAGCATAGAGTAGGACAAAAGTAACAAGGTCTTGAGACCTCCTTCACTTTGAGCTCCATAGACTCGGGCGGGATTACCCTTGAAAACTTAGAATAATGAAATCACTGAATTATTCTGGTTTGCTATTGGTGGATTTATAGGGAATGATCACTGTACTTTTACTGAAACAGACTAAACTGAAAGTAAAGATTGATTTTAATGGTGATAGTCACTTAATTGAACAAAAATAGACCAGTGCTCAATCTAAGGGCATGGAGTCCTCTGTGAATAATTTTAACCAGCATGAATGAAAACTAAACTTAAGACAATTATAGGATCTGACACAAATGTAGATATACCTTATATATCTACCTCAGTACACTTAGCCAGACTAATCGATCAGATTCATTTGCTACCCTGAACTTTGTTGAAATATCTCTAAGGTATATTCTCTCCTTGAAAGAACCCTAGAAGTACTTCATATATCTGCCTTACAGACATATAAATTGAAAATGCTCCTTGACCATTCAATTTAAATAGAATTCAGAATGCTAAAATGAAGACAGAAAATCCACTAAATGCTTCAGAAACTGTGAACTAGATTTCATTCAGAAGTCATCATCAATTACTACATTCAACAGAGATTTCTCCAAACAAAACCAGATATATTGCAATTGAATTAGTATTATTTTCAGACAGAAAAATGACCGTCATCCTCCCATTTGTCTTGGAATCCTTTTATAGCACAAGGATGCAACAAGCTACCGACATCTGGGAAGGGTTACCGACCGCTTGCAACAACTTGGCAACAGCTAATTAACAAGGTTTGTATTTCATGGCTTAACCATATTTATCCTTTAAGCTTCGCCTCCCATCTGTTCACTTCTTTGACAGCGTTCACTTCTAGCTTGGCAACAGCTCCCACCTGCCTGGTATCTGTGGCAGTTCTGGTCTTAGTTACAAATTTTACCATATCTCTTATATATTTTGCACCATTTTATGCTCTGTGAAAATCTCATATTTATGCATATACCACCCAGAAATTACCAGAAAATGGCACACTCCCATTGGCTGTTGCAAACTGGTCTTTGACTATGCCTTTAAACCCAGTTACATCTGCACACTGAGTCTTTAAGTTGCTGAACCTTTATTATTAACCATGGTTCCATCTCAAGACTTGGCGACAATGTGTTTTCTTTCCTTTGGCTAACCCAAGTGATTATCTGGCGATCTCGCGACATAACTGAAATCAAATTCGCACACAGTTAATCTTAACTCACCATTCTTTCTGAGACCTTGCGACTAGCCGTTACCCTTAACCATCATAGTTATCTCCTTGTTGCCAAAGGCTTAATCTCTGTTTCAAAACTACGTGACAATGCTTAGTCACCAAGTTGGGGGATATAAGTCCTTAATGTTCAATCTTACCTTAACAGGTCATAAGCGCCCTTTTTCACTTCTGACGACTGCGCGACAGACCTTAATTGCCAAGTCGGGAGGACCTTTTCCTTAGGGCACTTTTCTTCTTAGACTCTGCAACCACCGTTGGATCTTCTGATTCTTTCATCTGACGGCCGTCGTTTAATCGCTCAATGTTTCTGCCTGCCCTTAAATCATTTCCAGACATCGCGACAGAAGGCAAATCACCTTAGTCTCGAAGTCACTGAATCCAATTTCTCCTTCTGGCAACTATGCACTGATCCTTTAATATCCACTCGCCTTCTGACAGATGTCACACAATCATTAGCTCACTGAATGCATACTAGAGAACTGAGTCATCGTCATGTTCTGGCGACATCCCGACTACACATTACTGCGAACCACAGACGGTTAGTCGCGAAGTCTGAATCAAAATCTCTTGACCGCCATTCTATTTCGAGACCACGCGACTGAAGGAAAACTTAACTATCAACTTTGGCTTGATTTGGCGACAACGCGACATGAAGTAATCGCGAAGTCTGGGAACAATTTCATAACTGTTAATAATCTGCCACGATCACCCGACTAAGCAGTGGGTCCCATCTTCATAAAGCCTTATGACATAGCTATTCTGCGACTACTCGACTAAAAGAAATCGATAAGTCTCAGAAGGCAAAAGGAATATGCTGATTTTGAACGAGACTATGCGACATAAGGAAAAAGCAAAGTCGGGGAGAGATATGGAATATTCGCTCAGGGTATCGCAACAAGGTGATTTAATTAGAACACATGCCCTAAGTGAAAGGAAAAAGGTAACTGCGAAATAGAATACGCCGTGACTTAGGGTTTATTTTCATCGGCAAAGTACTTGGTTTTAAAACAAGAAAGCCCGGGAAAAGCAAAAGACCAAGAAATTCAAATTTTTTACAAGGTAGTGCTAACAAGGCCATTACACCAATCTTCACTATCAATAAACCAAGGAGATCAAGAAGGAGACTTGTATTGGGTAAATATGATGGTGGTGATGATGATGATGATGATGATGATGATGATGTGGGCAGAAGTCTTGTTGCTGCTATAGAACCAGCTTGGCTCTATTCTGAGATATTTATCCTAGATCCCTTAGGGTATTCACAACCCTAACTGAGGTAAGCCTCTCTCAACTTTACCTCCTCTTCAAGAATCAGTCCCACATCAAAAAAAAATTCATCTTCTTCTTGCTGAACCTACACAAATAGATTCATTCTTCCCACTCAATCAATGTTTTCAAAACATTGCTTTCATTCTCTTCCCTAGCCGGACTATCTCCAAGCTTGCCTAGGGTAAGATCTCCAGATTCACACCTATTTATACTCCTACCAAAAACAAAAAGGAAATTATGTACAAGGGCTCCTCTCGAGTTCCATCCCAACACATGACTCTCACCATGGATTCAGGAATCTCGAGGGGTCATTACTGCTTACAACCCAGAACGGGTGAAGAACTAAAAACTTACAAAATAGAAAATAAAGTAACTAATCTACTTGCATGCAAAAGGAACCACAAAGAAACTTGATATCCACTAAACACACAGTCTACAACTTCTCATTACTGGAAACAAAACAAAATAGTACAATAATCTGCAAATCTCCAACCTTCCTGTAGCTTCTCTTCTTCTACAATCTCTACCTTCTAGATCTCTAAAAATGAATGCTCTAGATGTTATTAGTAACCATCCTCTCATAGGAAAAAACCCTAACGGTCCATTCATTCACAAGAATCTCTTCAGGAACCGTTACACTAACCATACTATCCATAAAAGACAAGATTTGCTTTTCACAAGCCATTACGACTGCATATTGTCGAGCAGCAGTAAAGAAAGCCGAGCTCCAGTGTTGGCTGAGTTGCTAGGAACAAATGTAGGCCGAGTTGCTAGGCACAAATGTAGGTCAAGTTGCTAGGCACAAATGTAGGCCAAGTTGCTAGGCACAAATGTAGGTCGAGCTTCTAGGCAATGTAGGCCAAGTTGCTAGGCACAAATGTAGGTCAAGTTGCTAGGAAAAAATGTAGGCCAAGCTGCTAGGCAATGTAGGCTGAGCTGCTAGGTAATGTAGACCGAGTCGCTAGGCAATGTAGGCTGAGTTACTAGGCACCAGTGTATGCCAAGTGCATGTGATTCCAAGTAGCTTATCCAAAGTTCCCAATGCCTTAGTTGGATTTTGAGAGGCTTACCAACTACCTCACACACACACACAACTAAAGGAAACCAAATAAGAAACCTATCTAGACATGGATTGACCTAGTCATATCCATCTTAGGGAAAAATAAATGACCTTCTAAGGTCCACACACACTCTCCTGACTTGGCTAGAGTTAGTACATGCCAGACATAAGGAGCTAAGGGTTGAGTTAGGTGTTCTCCTGCACCATACTCCCCCAGACAAAAGAAAGGTTAATCCATCCTTGGATTGAGCATGTTTGGATCAATGCCCAACCCCTTGAAGTCTATTTATTTGATCCAATTAGCATCAACATCCTCTTTGCCATGCCATTTGACAAGGTGCTCCATATAGTCTCTGCTCCTAGTCTTCTTGTAGACCCTTGAGTCTAGTATCTTTTCAACTTTCATAGATGGAGTAGTGGCTAATTTCAGATCTTTTACCTCTTGTATTACCTCTTGAAGGTTCTGACCAACATCTTGAATTGGTCCTTTGTACGCTATCAAATCTGCAATGTTGAAAACTGGTGACAACCCAATGTCTTTAGGAAGCTCCACCTTGTATGCATTGTTTCCATACTTTGCAATTATCTTACACGGACCTATCCTCTTCATCTGTAGCTTGTGAGGAACACCTTTTTGTAGCCTATGTTTGTTTAAGTGTACCATCACAAACTCTCCAATCTGAAACTGAACATCCCTCTTTGTTGCATCCACCTTTTGCTTTACCTTTTCAGCACTCTCAATCAAGTTCTTTCTCACACTTTCATGTACTTCCCTCATTGAATGAGAAAAATCCTCAGCATGTCCACTACCATACACTCCTTCCTTCAATTCTCTAAGCTTAAAAATTCCTCTTGGGTTAAAGCCATAAACAATTTCAAAAGGACTCTTACTAGTTGATCTGTTCACTGTATCATTATATGCATATTCAGCTTGCCCAATGAGTTGGTCCCATGCTTGACCATACTCCTTTGTGAGGCATCTCAGCAAGTTACCAAGACTTCTATTGACTACCTCTGTTTGGCCATCTGTCTGTGGATGGTAGGCAGATCCAAAAGACAAGTTAGTGTCGAGCTTTTGCCATAAGGTCTTCCAAAAATGGCTCATGAATTTGCTGTCTCTATCTAAAACAATACTGAGTGGGAGTCCATGTATCCTCACCACTCCACTAAAAAATAGTTGAGCAACATTACAAGCATCATGAATAGTCTTGCGAGGTATAAAATGTGTCATCTTACTAAATCTGTCTAGAACGACAAAAATACTGTCATATCCCTGCCTTGTTCTTGGTAACCCAACTACAAAATCCATGCTTATGCATTCCCACGGTCTGGTTGGGATTGGAAGTGGCTGATAAAGACCTGCATTAGAAGATGTGCCCTTTTCTTTTTGACACACTACACAACTCTCAACATATTGTCTAACATCTCTATTCATTTTAGGCCAAAAATAGAACCTAGTGACTAGCTCTTGAGTCTTACTGACTCCAAAATGACCACTAAGTGCTCCATTATGTTTTTCTTGGATCAATTTCTCTCTCATAGACCCTTTAGGAACACAAAGCTGACCTCCTTTAAACAATAAATCATTCTGCAAAGTATATTCAGAAAACTCACCATGAAAGTTGTTTTTAAACTCCTTGCATACCTTGTAGATTT
>MU226052.1:1975338-1994863 GCA_018584345.1 Thuja plicata | reverse complement strand
AAAATATGATGATTCTATTATGAGTATTTGCATTGTGTGGATATAAATCTCTATATTGTTATTATCTTCTATTGTGTGGATATTTGCTGGGGGCTAGGACATCTCCATTGGGGATTCTCCTGCCTTGACCTTCATCAAACCCCTATTATGAACTATACAAGTGTGAAAATAATTAAAAGTAAAATATTGGAAAGTTTTACTATAAGAAGAATAGTAGAGACTGTGCCAATATGGGCACCATGTGAAGGCATGAGCACCCCTTTACTATATATGATATCTCTTGGCATAACCTATTCAGTGAGGAATACATTGAGAAGTTAGGTGGGCTGATCATCAGCTTGCAAAAGAAATGAACCGAGTTATTTAAGTCGGCTTAAGTTGCCTTTATGTCCCATAGGCTATGTTTAGCCTCGTGCACATTAAAATTTTATCTATCTATCTATCTACAAGGTGAGTTTTCTGATAAAAGACAACCTAGGAAATTAATTGAGTCAATTTCCTCCATTCTACGCAGAGACAGATTGCATTTATGAGGTATGGATCAAGTATGGTGTCTGGAATGGGTACATGGACCCAACAATACCATTAGGGAAGCTTGTCCACATACCTGTCAATAACATTTTGTTGGAGAGTTTCCAAAGCCTTTTCATAAAAATATCATTTTCCAGAATCTGAAATCATTGCATTTCATGAGATGACATCTCTTTGACACGTTCTCTCAAACCATTCATGCGTCTTGCTCATATTTCCACTTTGCTTGCATGTCTACAAAAAAATTTTTTCCAACTATTATAGATCTTCCAAAACTACTCTCTTCCAAGCTGCAATAATCACTGTGTTGTGGTGACTGTGCGAAGTAAAGTGTGTGATTAAGGGGTGCAATATGAGAAGTGGAGTTCCAGATGATTTCTATGAAATGGATCTAAATGCAAAGCATTTTGTGGAATGAGCATATCCTCATTAAAGAGTGTGAGAAATGGGGAATCTATGAAATCGTTACAAAGCATTTTCCCCAACTATACTAGCTGACAAAATTTGCCTTCCATTGTGAATGGATGGATATTTGTACCCTATTCAAATAAATTCTCTTTCATCATAGGTGAAGATGCTAGGAGCGGTTGTGGGATTTGGCTTACGCCCATCAACAACATCTTGAGTGGTTCATTTTCATGTAGAAAAGGGTGAGCAAGCATACTATGTAATTACACATCATCTTGGTTTCAATTATATAATAAGATATAATTGGTTGTAACATAATTTGGAGTGGGAATTAAATTATTCTTATTAGAAAATAGGTGGAATTGAGATATTATGGAATGACAAGTATTATATTATATGATTTCATTGTGGACAAGTTGAAAATAGGGCATTCAAATGCCCTAAGGCTCTGTTTGGTTGCGGGAATTGGCTTGGAATTGGCATTTCCTAATTTTGATTTTGTCCAATCCTTTATTTGGCAGTGCAAAATGAAAATAGAAGAGGGAGATGTAAAAATGAGCATTTACATCTTCCACTTGAAAAGGTGAAATTAGAATTTGAGGGCCAAATTCCCATTTTTCAATCCCCATTTTGAAACTATTTCGGGTCTCCCTGCAATCAAACTTAAAACTTGAGGTCCGCGTGCAATTTTTTTTTTTATGTCAGATCAAAACAAATTCGTTGTGAGATTTAACAGCGGCGTCGAGGTCTTGAAAGTTGTGGTTAATGGTGTATTGCTCAACCCTTGGAAGTATCGACCAATCGAAGAATGAACGATGAACAGTGCGCACCTGAGCACACCTCGTTTTATGCTCCATGATTATTACAATACTCAGATTGTAGGCAACACGGATTTGATAGCCCTCTAAATCCCGCTTAACATACCAGAATGGGATGATGGCTATGTCTTGGCCTACTTTAGCAGCACAGAATGATGGCTATGTCTTGGCCTGCTATTTCAAAGAACTCGATACCTACTAGTTCTATGCCCAGGGCAGTAATCACAAATGGAAATGTTAAAGTGGGAGACACGGGAGATTTGGCAATCTTTATAAACCTTTGACCTGAATCCCAGGATCAAAAGAAACAGTAGAAATTAAAAGTTGCGGAATTGACATGAGTCTACTGGGCGGGGCTAGTCTGCTCCACCGCCGTTTCTTCGACGGGTTGTACTTCTCCCCCATGATCATTAGCAGGCTCTTCAAAAGTATTCATAAAGAATGCCCCTATAGCAACCGTTACATTGTTGCGTACAAACATTGTAATTAGGTGTCACAAATTTGAATTAGCGTAAAACATGATTCATTGTTTGCAATATATTTGTCAACTTGAATACCTCAAAGCAGTCTTTCAAATCCTCATCATCATGTGAATATGAATGTGGTTTCACAGACAATGGAGGCTTCACTACCCTAACCCATGGAGGGAATACATCTTCTCTAGCATACTCAAATTTTAATTCTAGTTTCAAAATGTGGAATCAAATGGAGGAAATGCATCTTCTCTTTCATATTCCCACGGTTCAAATTATATTCTAAAAATGAAAAATTGGAATATCAAATCCATAAGTTGACTGTTTCCAATATTTAATCAAATTCAACATTTTCTAATTCCCACAACCAAATGGAGCCTAAGTCAACAAGCCAGCAGAAAAGGGAAGGAAGCAAGAGTTCATATAGCACAAGCCAAAGAGGAGAGTTTGACAAGAATGGCCTAACCTAGTTATGGAGAATAGGCGAAGGATGGAGAATCCCTTATGCTGAGGAGGGTTCTTCTAAAAACAAAGAAGGTACTAGGTGTGAGTCTGGAGGAAAATTTCGTAGAGTAATTGTGGATAAGAGATGGTGGAGAAATTGAAGCTGAAGAGGTTGAAGCATCCAATGCCATACAAGGTCTCCTAGTTGGAGAGCGGACATCAGTTGTTAGTCCAGTAGAACAAGACAAAATTCCATGGCTGGAGTATTTCATTCAAGATGGTTTGTTGTTCAGGGGGCAGAAGCAGAAGTTGTCCACACCTAGGGATTCAATGATAGAGAATTTCACTAGAGAGAAACATAATGGAGGCTTAGGTGGGCATTTTGGAGTAGACAAGACATTGACACAATTGAGTAAAGGTTATTTTAAATTTTTGGCCTGGTATGAGTGTGAATGTGAAGAGGCTGGTACAAGGTTGCAAATTTTGCCAACATGCTAAGGGAGCAGGACATAACTCAGGGCTATATCATCCATTGTCCATATTAGAGAGGCCCTGGGAGCACATAAGCATGGATTTGTTTTTGGATTGCCTTAGACACATAGAAGGAATGACTCAATCTTTGTTTTAATATATAGATTTTCTAAGATGATTCATTTCATCTCATTCCGAAAGAAAGACTAGTGATGCTTACCACATTGCTACATTGATTTTCAAGGAAGTAGTCACGCTGCATTAACTACCTAAACATTGTCTTAGAGAGGGCCATTTTTGGTTGTGGAAGAAGATGGATTGAACTTAGCCTATTATCCTATTCTGGGGAAGCAGATTTTTATGCATTGTTGGCTGTAGGAAAGGTGTGGGAGAGTCACTTACCTCAGCTGGGACGTGGAACACAGTGGAGTACGAATTTGCTGGTGTATTAGCTATCTTGGAAGATTCAAAGACTCCGGTAACTGAACAATAGAGCTGGGTATGCATTTTTAGTCTCTAAATTGAATATATGCTGGACATATGAAGTTCTGTGAGTGTCAGAGTTAAACTCAGTCTGCTGTAACTATTATAGAGGTCAGAAAACCAATACTTTTCTCTGTAATTTCTGTGTTATTAATTTTATGTTATTTCAAAACAAGATTGTAATTATGTTTTTATTTATAACAACATACCAATAGTTTGGATTCAAAAGACAAAGACTAACATCACATATAAAACAATGAAACGCCTCTTACCTCATTCTTATCATCTACATTTCCATCTCAATGCTTTATAATTTTAAATAGTTATCTTTTATAGTTAAATTAAATATATAAAAACTTAACTTAATTATTTGACAAATAGCAGATAACATTTCTAAATATTTATCTTTTATATTTCCATCTCAATGCTTTATAATTGTTACCACTCCACACACATAAAATTCAACTAAAGAAATTTTGCACCTCTTTATCTCACTCATAAACTCGCTCATAAATTTGTTGAATAGTTTAAAGAGTTCAAAATTTTAGCATTCATTTATCTCGTCTAAGGTTGAGTTTTATAGAAGGGGCCTCTTAAAAAGTAAAGCTGAAGCTGATGAGATTTTAAAGAATATTTTAAAACTGTTGGTCCCATGAGTTTTGTAGTGTAGTTTAAGCTCTGAAATTTAAGGAAGTTGATGGTCTCATAATACAATACCTTTGTCTTCTATATCTTGTGCCGTGATAAAATAAGATAAAATTTTCATTTTCCATCAAAACTTATTTAAAAGAAAAATTAACTTAAATGTTTGACAAATAGCAGATAACATTTCTAAATTGGCGGAACCGTTTCTAACCTAGCCCCATTTTGGCCCCACTCAAATATACAAACCTAAAAATTAAGAACTCCTAAAAAAATTCATCATTTACATTTCTTTCTTGATACTTTATATATACAGAATAAAAGACATTGTACACCTCATTTAACTCGCCCAAAAATTAGCTGAACTTAATATAAAATGCCATTATAAATCAAAATAAATGAAAAATGATGGTGTGACATATAGGCGAGGGTTGACCCAAAAATTTGGATCACACCCATTTAGATCTCGTTCCCCAACCATATAAATATTTAACCTATAATTGCATATACACTATATAAATTTAATAGCCATTAAAATTAACAATATATTTCACAGCAAATAGAAGTTTTACATTGACGAAAATGGAGACATTTGTAATACAGCTTGGAAGGGCAGGAGCAGATAAGATTCGCAAAACAGTATATGAGAGATTATCTCAACTTCCCAGAGGTTGGAATGGTGAATCAACCATCAATGATATATCGGTGAGTTTTTAATCTACTTTCTTGAAGAAAAAAAAAATTGCATTATAAATAGACATTATAGAATTATTTGTATTGCAGCATTATGTGACAGTAATTGTATGTGGAGGAAGAAGTCAAGATGATTTGAAGAAAGACTTGGAGGATTTTCTTGGTCATTACAGATTTGAATTTGTTGTCTGGTAATTCAAACAAACACTTTTCAAGTTTTTGACTAAGATTTAAGATTTTTGAATCAATCTAATCATATAATCATAAAAAGCAGGTTATGGGACTACATTAAAGGCAACATAGATATAGAAGGTGAGAGAGAAAATGTGGAAAAATATATTAATCGATTTAAACAATTCCATCCAAAAATAGTGGTATGTTTTTCATTTTTTTAAATGATTTATATAATTAAAATTTGTATTTATATAAATTTTTTTAATGGAGAATTTAAGATTATTAGTAAGTTTATTTTGTTATTTGATATCAAACACATGTTTATCTTAATACTTTTTCAGTTAAGAAAAATAAGAATAAAGGTATCTTTTATATTAAAGAGAATTGGGAGTAATAGGTATCTTTCCTTTCAAAGTTGTTGGAAGATGTCATCTCTTATATCATTGAATTGAATTAATATGATTTATTAATGTACTATTTTGAAAGTGAGAAAACAAAATAGATTTTTCAGATAATAAGAAGTTAATGGATATTTCATTAATGTTTTGACAATGTAAAATTACATCTTAATTGAGCAGCTCACTGATCCTACGCTACCAATGGAGCAGCAGAATATTGCGAGGCAAGTGGAGATCCCAGCTCATCAGAAATGGTATATTAGTGGACTCTATGTTACCTTCATATTAGTTTTCTTTATAATCTTTTATTGATTTATTACATCAATTTTCTAATAATATGTCCAACTTTTGAAAGCTACAATTAGTAATGTTACAGTGAGATTTAATCGAATCAGAATGTTTTTGATTAAGGAAACAGGTTTTGATGGGTATCTGAAACCCTACCCAAATGAAACAGGCAGTCCCAACAAAACAGTCCCAGAAAAAACAGAAAGTCAGGGACAAACACCTAAAAAGACCAGGAACATAAAACCAGGGTGCGAATCAGGCAATGTCTCTAAGAATCTCAGCAGCCCGTATCTCTAGCTCGGTCAACTCAGTCATTCTACCCGTCGGGCTCGGTCATTCTACCCGCTCGGTCATTGAATCATAATGTTATCTTTAGGAGATGACGGATCTTTTAGTTGAAATGAATCAGCAAAGCCCTTTGATGGCCAAGAAGACGACCCCATACAAACAGAATGCATTTTAAATATGCAGATGATGGATCATAGTGGATCCTCTTCTTCATCAGGCAGGAGAGAGATAAGCCTTAGTGCTGGCTTTTGGGGTTTTAAGGAGCTACAACGATCTATTTTGGCTTTGTTTTCTAGCTGTCTTTTTTGGACAGTTGTCTCTAGAATGTAGTTAAATTTCTCTTTGTAGTCTATTATATATTATTATATTAATACAAATTCTTCAGCCCCTTATTAATAAAAAAATTGTTCAAACATTCAATATTAATTAGGAAATGTATATGTGTGTTTTTTTTTTTTAACAGTTAACAAAATAAAGAAATACAAACAATCAGCATTTCCAATCTAATAGGAATGATCAAGTACGTCTTATATATTCACACCAAAAATCAAATTAGTTTATAACTATTGAAAGCGACCTTTAAGAAAAACTTTTGAATAATATATTTTAAAGCTAAACTCTAACTTAATTAAATTTTAGAAATTGATTTCATAATAAATAAAAAAAATTAAAAAGAAATTTTAGTTTTAAGGAAAGGATGAATTGTAAATTTATTTTTAAATATTTGTTTGTTTAATTATATTTGTTTAAAATAATCAAATTATTTTTCGGGGATATATCACTAGCAAAAATATAGACAAATAAAATTACAATGGCGATTATTTTTAAATTATTTATTTATTTTTATTGAAAGAGTTATTTTTACTATTATAATAAAATACTTATTATATAATTTAATGAACAAAATAGTTTTATTAAATATATAATTAAACTAATATACTTACCTTAATCTATGTCAAACACACCAAGAAATGTCAATTATTAAAAAAACTATTATTCAATTTGATAAATAAAATAATAAACGATTATAATTAAGTAAAAAATAATCTAGTAAGCAATCTTTTTGAAATAATTAGTATTTTAAATATTATATAAAATTATTTACCACATTATTTATTTTATATTTTATTGAAAATTTATTTTATTTTTTAATAATAAGATTAAAAAAATATAAAAAATATTTTATAATTTTTGTATGGGTAATGGGCCATTGGCCGTTTTTTATAAATTGAATATAAGAAGTTTATAAAAGTTGGTTCAAAGGGACATACCGGTGTTAGTTTTCGTACTTACTTAATGTTGTGTTAGTTATATTATGTGTAGCCGACGGTACTTAGTTACTACCGGATGACAATTGGGAATCGGTGGTGACAGTTGGTCACAACCCTTTGGGTTTATATAAGCAATGTACTTTCTCTTCGGAGAGATAATAGAGGAGAGGGACTATTGTAAAGGTACTGAAGTTACAAATGATTAATAAAGATTATGGTATTCACTGATCTATCTTATGTATTTGTATTTCTGTGTAACGTCTATGCATCAGTAAACTAGGTTACCCCAATGGGTAAACATTTGGCGTCGCTGCCTAGACGTGCTCAAGAAGGAAAAATAAAATAAATTGATGTGTTGATTATTGCCCTGTGGAGAAGTGAGCAAAGAATTCATGCCCAACGAATTGAATAAAAATAGAAAGAAGGAACTTGAGGAGGAACAAGCCGATAGAAAAGTCGTACTCGCACAATAGAAAGTTGAGTGAAGGGAGAGATACAAAAGACGTGCCGAAGGACTACCGAAGGGAGTAAGTGAAGGCGAGGGTCTGGAGGTATCAGACCGGGAGGCTGGGAGAAGTAACGAGGACTGCCTAGAGGAAACAAGGAGCTTGTTCGGGTCCTTAACCTTAACCCCACGGATGGAAGCAAGAGAAGTCTGAAGGAAGGAAAAAGGGAAGCTGCATGGAGGGAGGCTCAGGATAACGCTACCGCCGTGAGTATCGAAGTGACCGAGGAGCACGAGTATCACAGTAGCCCACCAGGCCTAGACAATTCTAGTAGTTCGGGGACATCAAGTGGTACGGTACCAAACAATTCTGGGTTACCGATGCCGATAGTACCATCCCAGCCTGTAACACAACCGGTGTTGCAAACACATTCAACGCCTAGAAAAGTAAACATGGCGACCAACAAGGAGAAGTTGCCAAAATTTGATGGAGATGGAAAGGAAGATCCAGTATGACATTGTCATACGTGTGAGACAATCTGGTCTGCGAATGGAGTCACCAACCAGGCAGAATGGGTGAAATAGTTTCTCGCCACACTCAAAAGGGTAGGCATCGACTTGTACTCCGATGTGGACAAAACAACGGTGACCACTTGGAAAGAACTCAAGAAAGAATTCCAGAAGGAGTTTCGACTCCTGAGGGATGATGATAAAATTGTTTTTGAGATATATGGTACCAAACAAGGCAAGAAGGAGACTGTGCGGGCCTACAGCCGCCGACTGAAGGAGTTAGTCGGAAAAATGGAGAGCCAGCCAGTGGATGGCCTGAAGAAAAGATGGTTCGTGGCGAGCCTAAAATTGAACCTACGGAGGAAAATGAAGATAGTGCCCCCACCTCATACGGAGATGCCTATAACCGGGCGATGGACTTGGAGAGCGAACAGAAGACCTCCAAGAAGAAAAGAAGAAAGTCTTCCTCCGGCGAAGATGACACCGTGGACGATGACAGTAGCAGTGATGGCGAGTCAAAGAAAAAAGTCATGGCACTCCAAAAGGACATGGAGAGAATGATGAAGGAGTTCAAGACCATGAAAGGGGGTACCAGCAAGGGGGGAGATGACACGTGGTGTACGGACTGCAAGGAGAGTGGCCATACGAAGGGGTCGTGTCCCAAAAATGCATTGTGTGATATTTTCCAGATCATGGGCCATTCCACCAAGGAATGCCCATACAACATGAAAGTGAGGAATCAACAAGTGCTATTTACCCAAGAGCAACCATCTACATCGGGTGGGTACGGAGGCAACCAACGCGATGGCGAAAGGGGCAGTAACACCAACACCAACACCAACACAAGGAGTCGAATACAATATGACTCCAAGGGTCGGCCAGTGATTCAGTGCCGAGATTGCAATCAATGGGGCCACTTTGCAAAGGACTGCAAAAAGGGCAACCCCCCACAGAAGCTATGTCACTGGTGTGGTCCTAGCAACCATGAGGATGCCAACTGCCCAAAATCTGGCATTAATTAGCTAGACATAGATGGAAGCATGAATACGGTACTGACCATCACCCAAGGGCAAGCAAAGAAAACCACATATCTAGACCCTCGAACATAAAAACAATGGGCATGGGAGGCTAAGGAAGAAATAGAGAAGGTGATGAAGGCACAAAAAGAAACATGGGAGATGGCTAGCACCTCGGACCAAAGGGAGGTAGAAAAAAACATTCTGAGACAACTGTTACATTTAGAGGTACCGGTGAAACTCCAAGACCTTCTTCACACCATGCCTCACTTGGGAACGACACTGTTGGGGAACTTGGCCACGGAGTCAAATACCACACGTATGGACATCCTTAGAGGGTCTGCAATTGACCCGATGATACTTGTTGTAAACAACGGGAGGTACCCGACAGTCGTCGGGATGGGTATCCTTGGCACCACTCTCACAGACACCATTGTAGATGGTGGGTCTAGAGTAAATGTAATTCTGGAGGAGACATGGAAAAATTTGGGGAAACCCACGTTGTGGCCTCCAACCTTCAACTTGTTGGGAGTGGACCAGCATGACATAAAACCTATCGAAACCCTCATGGCCCAACGCATGATGATTGGGACACAACCCTTCATACTCAACTTTATGGTGATCCCACTAAAGGAAAAGGGGTACGCGGCTATTTTGGGATGAGGGTGTCTCACCTCTGCGATGGTGAACCACAACTGGAAGCGAAACACACTCACCATGGAGACTGTCGGGAGGAAGTACGTGATTGACCTCCACACACAAATGGTGAGTGAGGAGTTAGCATCTTTGGACTCAAAATCCGAAGGAGAGAAAGTGGGAGGAGACAGAGGGAAAACAAGAATGGAGCCCAATGACGAAGGGGTTTTGGAGTTGGAAGAATGTTCTGGGGATGATGGAGATTCAATGAATGGCCTCTTTCATTGGCAGATGGAAGATTACGAGTTCTTCCCACCATCTTGTAACATGCTAAGCATTAGGGAGGAGGAAGCCACCCCCGCACACCAGTTTACGGAGGACAAACCCATCAAATACCTGGAGGTAAAATCAAAGGGAAAAAACCTTGGTGACGATGTTCGTGTCGGCGATAGTTGGAACCCCGTGGTCGCAGCCTTCAAATTCATTATTCTCCTTCTTCTTATGTACGGTCCAGCGATCATGGCCCTAGAGAATTTATGGTTCCCAGCTTTTGGATCGCCATCAAAAATAGACCCAAGGACAAAGTTCAAGAAGTCGGCTACGACAGGGCCATCTAGCTGTGGAATCTCAGTGGACGAGAGATACACGAGGCCATTAACAGTTCCAAATTGAAACCTCACCTGGAGGGGATGGACAAAGCACCCGAAAGGATGGAAAGAGCCCCCAAGGGGATGGAAGGGGACCCGAGAAACCAGAGAAACCGGAGGGACGACTGGAGAGGCACCCAAAAGGTAATAAGAGTAGGCAGTTAAAAATAAATAAATTTAAAAAAAAAAAAGGAAAAATGATTGTACGACCTGATGTCGTACAAACCGTATGAGTGAAAAAGAAAAATTGGAACTGTATGGATAAATTTGGCAAAAATTCAATAAGAGTCTATACGATACCGTACGACCTGATATCGTACGGCCATACAGAAAAATGAAGTGTTTGTACAGTTTGATGTCGTACAAAAGAGAACATTGCAACTTAAAAGCCATATGGCCCAATCAAGACACGAAAAGCTAAAAAGGTCGTACGGACTTACCACACCGTATGAAAAATAGAAGAAGTGAAGGCCCTACAGCCAGATACACTTGAAAAAAATATGTCGCCATGTTATAGAGGCCGTATGGTCGCGCAGAAGGAAAACATAAAACACCGTACAGCCGGAGGAAAGGAAATAGACACTAGAAAACTGTACAGTCAGAGGGACTAAGTCAAGCATCCCGTACGGCCAGCAAAACGCCAATATAATAAAATAAAATTCATACGACTAAGGCAATAAAGAGGTTGAAGCATATGCACAAAGTCTCGTACAAGTAGCACGAAGGATGCCTAAATAACAAGGTACAGTATGACCAGGTAGTTAGGGATTCTGAACTGTTAGTGCATACGGACAAATAAGACAGTTATTGACGGCATTAGATTCTAAAACAAAAAAAAATGATGATAAATGAAGAATTGGGCATAGTGTATGGCACTGAAGGGAAGGACATAAGTAGGTAGTGAAGAAAATATAGTTATTGGCCATTTGCATAGGCACCGTAAGCGGTTGGCAGAAAGAGTATGGCATCGGATGAAAATCACAAAAAATTGTGTGCGCCATGGACTTTTGTTTGGGTTTGAAGGTGCTAAATTGGTCTTGGCGATAGGGGCACTGCCCCTCGACCCTGCTTGGGGCACTGCCCCAAGACCCCACTAGGGGCATTTCCCCCAGACCCCCATTTTATTTTTGAGGCACACTACAACCTAGAGTTTGGGGTACCACCGCCGTCAGGGTAAGTGTTGGGTTTGTTCCGCATGGTGAGAAAGAAGTGTGAAGCTAAGTATTGGAGGGGAAGCCATAAGCCGCCGAGGGAAAAAAATTTAGAGGTTGTAAACGCACAGAGTTGAAAAGATGAGACCCAGAGATGCCACTAGAATTGATTATCTGCGCGCTAGTGGTGGCGAGAGAGGTAGCAGGGTACTACACTTTGAGGAGTATGTCTTGGATGGACATGAGGATGCCATAGTGGAGGCACAAAGAGCTCGAGAGGAGTTGACCACTAGGTTGGAGGCAGTAGAGCAAGACTTGGCTCAATGTACCAATAGTTGGGTGTGGAGAAGGCAACATGGCTATTGAGGATAGATTGGCTATAGAGGTAGTATCATTTGAGCAGCAGATTTGCAGCACTTGTTAGAGGCTGAGACTAAGCAGCATGTTTTGGTTCTTGTACGTGGTTCATCATTCCTATCTTTTTCTATCACAGATATTTTGTTGTCATCCGGAGATGACTTTTCTTTAGGGGGGATGATGTTAGCCATGGTACTTACTTAATGATATGTTATTTATATTATGTGTAGCCAACGATACTTAGTTACTACCGAACGACATTTGGGAATTGGTGGTGACGGTTGGTCACACCTCTTCGGGTTTATATAAGAAATGTACTTTCTCTTCGGAGAGATAATAGAGGAGAGGGACTATTGTAAAGGTACTCAAGTTACGAATGATTAATAAATATTATGGTATTCTCTGATCTATCTTATGTATTTGTATTTCTGTGTAACTTCTATGCATCAGTAAACTAGGTTACCCCAGCGGGTAAACAACCGATAGGAAAGAACAAGTAAGAAAATCTCCGGTTATAGCCCAAATAGAAAAACCTACATACTAAACAAGTCTACAAAATGGCATTCAACCTTATTACAGCTGGCATTTTGCCATGTTACAAATCTCAATCTGTCATATTACAATAACAATTATAAAATTTTAGTCTTGTTTGTTTCATGTTTTTACTGAGAAAGTTCTCTCACAATTAGCTCTCATACTTGATTTTGGCCTTTTGCTCTTTGTCATGTAAGTTGTAATCTACCCCTATATACATGTACCCGTCAAAACCATGACAATACAAAAACCAATTCTATATTGTCCTATCTAGATTAGTTCTAAGAACTCAGTGTTAGTTTCCTTTCCATACAAGATTAATCAAATCCCTAACATTCACTTTTAAACTTAATAGGAGTTAGATTTCATGTCATAGAGCCATCGAACTGCTTTCAATCGTAAAACTAAAAAGACCTTCCTCAACATACATACTTAAATCTAATATCATAAAAGACATAATGAATCACATAATTATGTATTTATCAAAATAGAGAGTCTCTAAGCATGTTGATGATTACCCAGCAAATGTTACTGTCTAGTTTCACTATTAGATTCCATCTTGTATATCCATTAATGAAAATAAGATCTTTGCATAGAAACATTACTTAAATAAATTGCAAATGATGTTATCCACTTCTTACCTTTCCTAGAATCACAGATTTCAGAGATTTCAGAAACTTAATATTAAAGGGAAAAAGTAATCTGAAAATAATAGCGTCTTACAATCACCTTATAATAATAATAATAATAATATAAAAGAATGGAAAAAACCCCTAAATGAGATATTAATCTAGTCTATCATATTTATAGAACTGAAGATTCGTGGTAATCAACTTAAAAGAACTCTATCATCTTTCATCGTAACCTTTTATTCTACAAAAACATATCTGTATCCTGAAAGATATTATCTTTCTATACTCAATTCTTTTTATTAGTGTGTATTACTCATGTTCTTTAAAACTGCATTCTCGTAATTACCCAGAATATTTATATACCAGAATTCATAAACCATCAATAGTTATCGATATATATAAATATATCTATATATAATTATGTATGATGTTTATGTTTATATGCATCTTTATCTACATATAATTCACAAATTTATAGGTAATTTCTACCAAAGTATTCTTAATAACTATTATATTTGTCATCTATTATGCTTACTAATAAAGTTTGTTTAGCTTTAATACATTATCCTGTAAAAGCACAATCAAGGTGTCGCCTTTTAGGCTAAATTGTACTATTTTTAACTAAAAAATAATTTTGGTAAAACATATGGTATAGCTAGATTTATTCAAAATGTTTACTTACATATAATTTTTTGGTGGAAATTAGACCACTGATTTTCAGCAACTGAAAAATTGTCTTTAAAAATTAAAAAAAACATATCAATTCTTATTTAAAAAAATTATTTAAAATATTAATCATAAATTTAATCTATTTTAACAAATTTAATAATTTTGCATTATCTTCAAATTTCTGAAGTTGAACAACTTTAATTTTGTTAGTCTTTTCCTTTATAAAAGGGTGACAACTTATTGTGCTTTTACCCTATCCATATCTAACTTTTCCATTCCTCATCTTAATCGGCTGCCAAAAACAAAACATAATTTATAAAAAACCTAAACATATAATAATTAAGTCATGCCTAACATCTAATACTTACTTAATTGTTGGACGTCTTTCCTCAAACTTTTTGTGATCTTTAATCACAAGGATAGGATATACCTGAATCAATTTATCTCTAATACCATATTCGTTGCATGCAGGAATACACAGGTTATCATCAATATTGTTAAAAATCAAGTCTAGTTCTTCTAGCAAATATTTCTTGAGCAGACTAGAACATAACTCACTTATTGCTGCTATATCTCTGTCAATGTATAAAATAGTAGCAGCAAGCATGGCTATTACCTCAGTATTGTTCTTTGGACGGTCTATAAGCTTTGAGAACTCCTCTCCCACGATCTTCATAATTGTTCTAAAATATTTCATAAATTTTTAATATGAATATTTTTTTTAACATTTATTCTTAATAATTTTTGTTAACACACTTAATCTTATAATTATAATTTTTAATATAATTAACTTGTATAAAAACATTATTAAAATTTACTAAATTTTGATTTGTTAATTTTATTTTTGCTTGTTCAACATTTTAAATTTTATTTTGTTAAAATTTCAAATTTCTATAATTATTTTATAATTTTTATTAAAAATATTAAAAATATTTTTTAATTATATTTGTCCATTGTTTTATTCAGAGAAGAAGATATGGTAAATCTAGTTTTAATAAACAAATTAATAACAGAGGGAGGAGTCCTTCACTTATGGAAGATCAAGTTAATAGAGTAGGAGCTCCCTCAATTGATGGAGATGATGAAAAGATTCCTTTGTCCATTGAAACTCAAGATAGAGTTCCTTTTACTAATAATTAGACAAATTTATGATAATCCAAATTATAAATTCACACAAAGATGAAAGTTCTTCAACAACAATCATGTGTATAAGATCTCAATGTTATACTATTTCTTCATTAAAAATTATTCATTTTGAAAAAATGAGATTTAAAAATTATACTGTTTAATTTTTTATCAATGAGATAATTATATCAATAAAAGTTTTTATCTCATAGTTTAGAATTATTTCAATAATTATTTTATAATAATAATTTAGAAGAACCTATTTGAATTGTTATTTGTTTAGAATAAATTTTATACAAAATATCATTAGTTTATATATAAGTTGTAAATTAAAATATATTACATCTATATAATTGTCAAAATAATTAAAAGGAATTGGAAAATAAAAGTGGAGATTTAAAAACAAGAAGCAAAATATCTATTTTATAAGGGGTTCACAAAAATGGCTATATCTACTTTAAAGCGAGACAATATATTATTCACTTATTTTTATATATGCACAATACAATAACATGTTCTTTTTTTTTAGACAAAAGTGAATACCCGTTGTATTTATTATATTAATATAAGTATAAACTGGTTCAAGAGCTCATCCGGGTAAGAATCAGGAAGAAAACCCAGAATCCTTGCCCATAAAACGTGATATTACAAAATTCAGTTGACCAACTGAAATATGGATATATTGCTACCATACAACTATGGTCGACCAAACGCGGACTAGAGAATGAATATACAATACTATGACCATAATATCTTGATGTTCAAAATATATTAGTAACATCCAGCTTCCCAAAACAAAATAACCCCTGGCCAAGAACGATTAATGCTATGCATATAAAAAAATGTTTTCCCCAAAACCCCACCTACTTCTCCATGTCGTTCGGGTCCACGTAGTCAAATTCTGGTTGGGATCTTGGTGTCCAACCCGAGTGTCCACCCATGGTTGCATCAAGCTGATCTCCATAAAGCTTTGTATCCCAACCCGGCGAGCTTGAGATTCCATGATCACTCTGTGCTGGCATAACCCTTGATCCCCATGTTGCACATCCTTTTTGAGCAGTGGTGGGAATAGGTTGCCCACCAGTATACCCAGTCAGTCATACTTGAGCTGTGGTAGAAAATGACCATGCACTTGTTTCTCCAATTGACCATATATTGAGGTCTGGGAGGGTCTACTGCTGAGGTGAAGACGAAGGTAAGATCACACCCACATCATGGATGTTCAAGATTTCCAACAAATCTAATAATGCATACACCACAGACCGAGCTCTGTCCTCCCATTCCTTCCCAAGGTTATGGCCATACATATGCATGGAACTCTTTACAAATATGAAGCTTTATTTTTCCAATGACCGCTTAATATTGTCAAATACCATCACAATTTCATGCTTGCTAAGTAGTAGACACTGCAGAAAAATTTCTCTCACCAGAGCATGGCCCTTCCAAATATCGTATTTTAGCACAACCTTTTCAAGTTTATGATCCTGAATATATTGTTGATTCACTACCTTTTGAGCAAGGATCTCAAGAAGATGGATGGATTGCATCAAATCTAGAGCATTTGAGAGGAATATCGATGTCACTTGTGTGGAAACAAGAATTGTTTGGTATGAGGCAAAAGGATTTCCTCCCCAATGACTCATTTTACTACGCGCCTTACGGTGTTTGAATTGCAGATAAAGATTTCATCCAATACCACGTCATCTATGTGCAAGGGGATAACTTATTCCCCCATGTCTGGTTTCAATCTCAGTTTGTAGTTCTTAGGTAGCATTTCACAGTGATACCACTTACACGTCTCAAATTTGATGCATATATCATTTGCAGCCTCCATTACTACTTGTCCAGACATATACTCTATGCTCTGAATGTTAAACACTACTAATGGTAGCGCATATGATCTACACTCTGTGTGCTTTAAATTGAGCCAACTGCACATTCAAGTGGTGTGAAATAATATCAAATCCATCTCAATCCGGGCATATTACATGCGTCTTGTGCATCCATCCCAAGTTGCAGCATTTTGCACATACCATTGTGCACGACCATGTGAAGAAACAGGTACTCCAACATCACCATTTGACAACTACATATTTTCACATACCATCATCTTACGGAAGAGAAATATCACCAAATTGGTGGCTAATTTTTTTCTAGTATTAACTATATTGCACTCACCACCGTAATAATTGCACATGATAAGTAATTGTACATCTGCATACGCTGTCCATTCCAACCCGTCACATATTAAATACCACAAATTTCCCTATCCTTCATGACTAACCTTAGGAAATCTTGGTGATCCTGCATGACATCATCATTTTTGTTATTGTTTGTAAACCAAACTTTAAAAAAAGAAAGACCCTTTCTGTGTTGTGTGTGTGATTTGAACACAAAATCTTCTCCCTGCAGATGTCCGAACTTGCAAGTCTCCTATCTCTCCACTGAACCCTTATTGTTATTCATATAAAGGAAGCCTCCTCCAGTCTTAGGCTCTACTACCTTATGTTTTGGAACAAATTTTATTTTAGGGTGACTTTCTACACATACAAGGTATCTAATTTGTTACCCCAGGTAATTACCAAGGCTCCTTTTTTCAATTTCTATCTATTGGATTCAAAAGCGATTTCATACTCTTGAGAATCCAATAATCTAGCTAAAATTAAATTTTGTTTCAACAGAGGAATATATCTAACATCCTTAGCAATCAACCATTACCATTTTTTAGTTTTAATAAAACATCCCCTTTCTGAATAACATCATAAGAATTATTATTACTAAGAAAAATCTTACCCAAGTCACCGATTTGCATATTTTTTAAAAACTCTTTGTAGAGGGTGGAATGAATAAATGCATATCAGGTGTTCGGTTTCTTAAAGGAATCAAAACTATATTCATAACCAATACTCAGGGATTGGCCATCATATCCAAGTAGCTATCCTCATCATAAAAATCATTTATTTATTAGCCCAAGGATGTGTAACTGGAAATGAGTCAGCGAAATACATGCACTAAGTGTTGAGTCATGTCACGCCTATCTACTACTGCAGGAAAATAATTTTTTGAAAGAAAAATGTTGAACACAAAAGTTGAAGACATAAATGCTTGGAATATAAACCACAATGCCTCGACTGTTCTACCACTTTGGCTGTAGGAAGTGATAGCTATCATGCTGCTTTGGCTGCGGGAACAATTTTAACACCATAATTGAGTCAACAAGCTGCACAAATAAAAGATGCGGGAAATAAAACTATCTACTACAGATTCCTCACCAAGTGGGCCATGTTGGATGAGTATCTGAAACTCAACTACATAGAATGGACTTCAAAACTTGGGTGTGTGCACCAAGTTGTAGACCAAAAAGGGGGGTATAAGTGGACACATTTTTTATGAAATCGGGTAAACCTAAACTTGGAACAGGAGTTTGAGGGTCATGCACTCAAAATAAGAAGATGTGTAAAAAATAAAAATTATAGTACTCTGAATCTAGTTTCTAGAACACTAATTTTTTTAAAACCTGATAATATTAAGAGGTTTAAACCTTGCGTGCATGAAAACATGTTCCTGATATTTTTGGAAAAACATAACATAGTTGTTTTCATGCATCGTACAAAAGGTATAGTTATATTCAGTATTATTTAAATCCATTTGGTAGGATGATAGGTAAGTGTGAGATCTAAAAGTTGTGTATTTTTTTGTAATTTTCTGATGAGTATTTTTTTCTGTGATTTTTTGAAGTGGTTGCATCCTGAAATTCTGTTACATGTTCGTGCGCTGGGCATAACTTGCATCAAAATAATCGAAAATAATTTTTTTTTAAAGTGTATAGAATCAAGTGTAGAACAATAATATGTAATTTATTTGTAATTTGATTAAGTATTTCAAAAGTTATTAAAAAAATGGTAGACATATGTCTGTGAGTACAATCAAGACACTGGTAAAGAAAATTAAAGTTTATTATGCTAATGTTGTCCAAAAATAGAAAAAAATATATGGTTAGAAAGCTAAGAAGATGTATGAGATTATGGTGGAAATTATAAAGCTACCCAGTTGAAAAATTGTAAACCTGATGAAGATAAAGTTGAGAAATCATCTTACAAGATAAAAAAATGTCTAAAAGAACAAAAATGGAGGGAAAATGAGCCTCCAAGCCTTTGGGTCATTTTTCAAACCTCTTCCCGAGCCATAACCTGATCGGGTTCTGAAAAGAAAAAAGTACTTCAAAACCTGATCGGGTTCTGTAAAGAAAAAAGTACTTCAAAACCCGATCGGGTTCTGAAAAGAAAAAAGTACTTCAAAATCTGATCGGGTTTTGAAGAAGTAAAAACTATTCATTTTAGTCTCCATAACCAGAGAGAGAGAGTAGGAGTAGGAGTAGGAGAGAGAGAGAGAGAGAGAGAGAGAGAGAGAGAGAGAGAGAG